>CANYBF010145353.1:0-39123 GCA_948192965.1 Dalechampia spathulata | reverse complement strand
GCGTCTATGTGTTTGTGTAGCTAGAGTATGGCAGTAGTGTTGTATTTCACGTATAGCTTTTGGTGGTTTCTGAATACACTCACTGTTTGTATATAACAGGTTTTAATTAAATGTAATATGAGATTGCCTGTTAATGTTTATGTTTATTTTTGAGTGTATGATTGGAATGGATCCCGGGTTTATGTACGCACATCACGTTGTTTCCGCCGCATAACCACCATCAGGCTTAGAGTGTGTCCCCATATGACATTCATTGAGGTATCCCTTGTAGTGCCGGCACTGGTCTTCTTCTGGGGGCCGCTGTCTGTGCTACGGGAGCATGTCCTCCTGGGTATGGGCCGGGTGTGACACGTGCCGTCAGTGATAATGAGGTTAGTGATAGCTATAACTGCGCAGAAGTTACTGTTACAGGGTTGTAAGGCGATGTTAGCACATGTGATTAATGGGAGATAAAAGAAAGTACTATTATCAGAGATTCCGACGGTGTGTGATTTCCCCGATGTATTTCCAGAGGAATTGCCAGAGTTACCGCCAGAAATGGAAGTGGAGTTTGAGATTGAGGTATTACCAGGTATGGAACCGATATCCATAATACCTTATCGGATGGCACCTACCGAGTTAAAGGAGTTGAAGGTACAACTGTAGGAATTGCTAGATAAGGGGTTTATTCGTCCGAGTGTTTCACCTTGGGGTGCGCCGGTATTGTTTGTGAAGAAGAAGGATGGTTCTATGCGAATGTGTATAGACTACAAACAATTGAATAAGGTGACGATTAAGAATCGATACCCGTTGCCGCATATTAATGATTTGTTCGATCAGCTTAAGGGTACGGCAGTGTTCTCTAAGATTGATCTAAGATCGGGATACCATCAGCTACGGGTGAAAGAAGGTAGTGTAGCGAAGATAGCATTCAGGACTCGGTATGGACATTATGAATTTCTGGTGATGTTGTTTGGTTTAACGAATGCACCTGCGGCGTTTATGGCGTTGATGAACACGATGTTTATTGATTATTTGGATTAGTTTGTAGTGGTGTTCATTGATGATATTTTGGTGTATTCTAAGAACCGAGAGGATCATGATTATCATTTGAAACTGGTATTGCAACGACTATAGGAAAAATAGTTATATGGCAAGTTGTCGAAGTGTGATTTTTGGCTTGATCAAGTGGCGTTCTTAGGTCATGTGATTTCTACAGAGGGAATCAGAGTTGATCCAAGCAAAGTGGAAGTTGTGCTTAGTTGGTAGATTCCATGGAATATCAGTGAGATTCGCAGTTTCTTAGGTTTGGCAGGGTATTATTGAAGGTTTGTTAAGGGATTTTCTATGATTGCTTTACCATTGACAACGTTGCTACAAGAGGACGTTCCTTTTGTCTGGTCAGAAGAGTCTCAGAGGAGTTTTGAGCGATTAAAGAGTGTTTGACGCGAGCTCCAGTTCTTACGCTACCTACTCCAGGTCAAGCATATGTGATTTATAGTGACGCATCATTGAATGGTTTGGGATGTATTCTGATGCAGGATCGGAAGGTAATCGCCTATGCTTCAAGGCAATTGAAACCTCATGAGAGGAACTATCCCACACATGATTTAGAACTGGCAGTGATTGTTTTTGCTCTTAAGATCTGGTGACATTATTTGTATGGTGAACTTTGCTATATGTACACAGATCATAAAAGTTTGAAGTATTTGGGGATGCAGAAAGAGTTAAATTTAAGGCAACGACGTTGGATTGAACTTATTAAGGATTATGACTGTGTGATAGATTATCACCTGGGGAAAGCTAATTCAGTTGTCAATGCTTTGAGTTGGAAAATGTTTGCTGGATTGAGACAGTCTGCAATGATATTGGTTTATGAGATGCAACAATTGAAGGCTGCTTTAGTGATGTAGTCTGACTGTATTATGGCACAGTTACAGATGAAGGTGAAGCTTATATTATCAGACCAGATATAGAAAAGTGCAGCTGGTGATGTGGAATACCAAAAGTAGTTACAGAGAGTACAGACGAGGAGGACGACTCTATTTACTTTCGATACAGATGGTAATTTAAGGCACGAGACATGATTTTATATTCTTGCAGATGATGAATTGAAGAAGCAGATTTTAGAGGAAGCCCATAGTTTGACATATGCTTATCATTCGGGAGTACTAAGATGTATCGGGATTTGAAGCAGTACTATTAGTGGGTTGGTATGAAGAAGGATATAGCGGAATATATGGTGAAATGCTTGATTTGTCAGTGGGTGAAAGCTGAACATCAAGTGCCAGCAGGACTACTTACTCCATTACCGATGCTGGAATGGAAATGGGATTGGATTACGATGGATTTTATCATGGGGTTACCATTGACACAAGCAAAGCATGATGCAATTTGGGTAATCGTTGATCGGTTGACCAAGGTGACGCATTTCATTCCTGTACGCATGGATTATGGATTGAAGAGATTGGCAGAGTTATTTATGAAAGAGATTGTTCGATTGCATGGGATTCCATCGTTTATCATATCGGATAGAGATCCACGGTGTACATCTTGATTTTGGGAAGCTTTTCAGAGATCTTTAGGCTCGAAAGTACATTTCAGTATAGCTTTTCATCCCCGGACTGATGGACAATCGGAGAGGGTGATACAGATTTTGGAAGATATGCTACGTGCCTGTATTCTCAAGTGGGAAGGTAGTTGGGATCAATATGTTCATTTGATCGAATTTGCGTATAATAATAGTTACCAGTCGAGTATACAGATGGCACCTTATGAGGCATTATATGGACGTCAGTGTAGGATGTCGTTGCATTGGGACGAGGTTGGTGAGCGGAGGTTAATTAGACCTGAACTTGTGCAACAGGCTGAAGAACAGGTAAAGCTGATTAAGTTAAGATTGAAAGCCACTTCTGACAGACATAAGTCGTATGTAGACTTAAAGAGGCGTGATATCGAGTACAAGATTGGGGATAAAGTGTTTCTGAAAGTATCTCCTTAGAAGAAGATTATGAGATTCGATAAGCGTAAACTAAATCCTCATTTTATTATACCGTATGAAATACTTGAGAAAGTGGGACCGTTAGCTTACAGGTTGGCCTTGCCACCGGATTTGGATCGGATTCATAACGTGTTTCATGTTTCTATATTAAGGAGGTACAGATCTGATCCTACACACGTGCTCCCAATAGAATCTATTGAGATTCAACCTGACTTATCATACAAGGAGGGGCCGATACAGATTTTGGCCCGAGAAGTGAAGCAATTAAGGAATAAGCGGATACCTTTGGTTAAGGTATTGTGGAATCATCACACGGGTCAAGATGCTACTTGGGAACGGGAAGCTTAATGTGAGAGCAATATCCTCATTTGTTCTCTGGTGAGTCTGATTCTAATTTCGGGATGAAATTTCTTTTTAGGGGGAGAGAGTTATCATACCCGTATTTCACACCCTAGAAGTTTTGGTCTTTGTGTGTATGATTGATTGGATGTATACGTGTATGTATACATGTATTGGTATGATGCATGCATATGTACGGTGTATTTATGATTCGATATGCATCGTGATGACATGCTGCTATGTATATTTGTATATATGCGAAGTGTGTTGATGATTGGATGCGTATGTTATATGTATTTTGGTGTTTTAGGTGGCAGGAGAGTGAGTTAGAATGATGGGAAGAGGAGATTGAAGTGTGGTATGGGCGTACGGGACACGTACGGGTGTACCGAATAGGGGAGCTGAGGGATTTTGGTTTCTGGAGGCCGTACGGGCATACCAGAGGATGGTCCGGCCATAAGCGAACTCACAGGAATTTGGGTTTGTCAGGTAGATTGGAGCCGTACGGGCGTACCAAATGTGGTACGGCCGTACCGAAGCTCGCAGGTTTTTGGTTTGTTAGGCTTTTTGGGTTGGTACGGGTGTACGTGACTGGTACGGCCATACACGACTTAAAAGTGACATTTTAAACAAATAAACATCAGCTATTTCATTAGGTTTTCCTATCCCAAAACCCTAAAAACTATCCCAAAACTCTAGAATCCTTATTTCTTGGTGCTCTAAGGCTTGTGGAAGCTTGAAGAAACAAGCTTATCAATTGGGTTATGGATTAGAGCTAGAAGTAACTTATTTCAAGTTTGTGCTAATTTATGCTAGTTGTATTTTGCTGTTTATTTTGGTTTTAAACCAAGTTTGGCTAAGAACAAGATGCTTGGGGATTGAAATCCCATCTGTTGCGTTATGAATTTACTATGAGTTTGATATTATTGGGACATCTATTCCTTATTGTTATGTTATGTGAGATTTGCTTAAGCTGGCATTGCCTATGTGGTTGATTATAAGCATATTGGCTTGAGCATGCATATTGGGATTGTAAAATACAGAAAAAGAGTGAGAAATGAAAAGGAAAGGCATGTTGGGTCATATGTTACAGGATTCCATAATGGAATCGTATATTATTGTTGCTCTCCTACGGGAGATGAGTCTCGAGACATATCGTTAAAAAGAAAAGGGGTTTAAAGACCCGGATAGAAATGCCCTCCTTCGGGAGATGAGTACCGGTACATACAAGGACCCAGCATGGATAGAAATTGTGCACAATGTAATGAAAAAGGGAAAAAGATATGATAAATGAAGTGGGATGCATAGCATAGTTGCATTCCACATTGTTGTTGCCTGTGTTTTGATAGCCTGAGTTGTATTGCTTGTATGTGTTATGCTTATATGAATATATGTTTGTTACTAGCACCACTGAGTCTTCGACTCAGCGTTTATCAATTGATGGACGCAGGTACTGAGCCTACTGTTGAGGGTACCAAGAAGTGACTGTTAGTGTCAGCAGGAGGGATTGGATTTGACAGCAAATCCCATTTCCGAGGTGGTTTCCGGACAGCAGAGCTTGCTTCTTTACTGTTTAGTTGTTGTGTTTAGTTGTTGTAGAATTATAATGGCAGTAGACGTTTGTATTGAGATGGTGGTTTTGTTTAGTTTGATATAATGATTCAGAACCCTTGTGTATATGGATTTTCATAAGTATCAATGTATGGGTTTGATCATTGGATCTCCAGGGTTTATTGTTTACCGCTGCAATTATTTTCACCACCATTATACGTATTGTCCCCATATGACGTATCCTTGTATGTATTCTGTATCCCTTGTAGTGTATGTGATGTTTTTTTTTAGGCGATCGTCGTATATGCTACGGGAGCATGTATCTCCAGGTATGGGCTGGGTGTGACACTCTCATCCCATCTCATAAAAATAGATTCACTTTTAATTTTATAAAATTAAAAAATATTAATTATTTTATTTAAAAAGATAAATCTAAATGTATTATTCTTATTATACTCTTACTGTAATTATGAAAGAGAATAAAATTATTTCATTATTAGTTATATTTTTAATTTTTAAAATGATTTAAGAAAAAGTATAATACAAATTTAATATGTTAATAATTTCACTAAAAAGGAAAATGAGTTATGATTTGAGATAATTAGAAAAAAAATTGAGCTTTATATCACATATATTTACTAAATATTAATGAATTAAAATGTAATAAATCATGAAAAATGAATTTATATTCTATACTTATAGGAAAAATAATGTAAACATATTTCAAAGGATAAAGTTCCGAATGTGACTTTTATCTCATGATAGCTACGCAAATCCTGAAAAGTGTTTGATGTTGGAACTTCTTTATATATATATATATATATATATATATGGAGGGGAAACCATCTCTACCACACACAAACAGATTATCAACCAAAACAAAAGATAGAAAACAGCCAAAGCAACTTCAACATGGAGCAAAACCAAGAGCAAAAATGGGACGCAAAGATCACTAAAATACTTACAAAAGCTAGAGCAGAGCAAATATGGCCATTTTTCACAGACTTCTTCAACCTCAACAAATGGTTTCCTGGAATACCAACTTGCTATGGTGTCCATGGCATCAATGGCGAGCCTGGTTGCATACGCTACTCTGCTGGCTTCTCGATCCCAACAGATCCTACAGAACAGCAATCCCAAAACAATGGCAGATATCTCCCTGTAGTCCTCTGGACCAAGGAGAAAATAACAGCCATCGATCACGCAGGACGATGCCTGAGCTATGAGATTGTAGAGAGCAATATCGGGTACAAGTCATATGCAGCAATGGTGAAGATTCTTCCCGGAGAAAATGGTGGGTGTGTGATCGAATGGTCATTTAAGCTTGATCCAGTAGAAGGGTGTGTGTTTGATGATATAGTGAGTACATGGGATATGGCTATCGAGATTGTAGCTAAGAAAATGGAGGATGATGCTATTCAAGCCTCAAAGCTTCCGCTTTGGACTGGTCCGTCGTCTACATTAACTACGCTTTCTATTTCGTGCATGCATGGATTTCTTTAATAATAAAACCCTAGATTAAGACAATAGCTTGAAATAACTGTATTTATTTTCTCCTAATTCTATCCTTATAATTTGGCTCTCGTGTGGCAGGAAATTCAGACACCAAACTGAACGATAAAGCTGTGGGAGCTTAAAGACTCAGTACCATCCCGAGCACGTACCTTGAAGACGAAGAAGCATTATTTTCATTTAATCCTAATTTTTTTAAAATTCTTATATATATATATAGTTATTAAATTATTACATTTCGTTATTGTCATCTATGTAAGAACCTTGTTTCCCGGATTTGTTATCATCATCATAATGATAATGTATTTTAAGGAATAAAAAAGCATGAACGATAGAAAGAAAGTTGAAACTTTATATTTTAATTACCAGTCAATTCTTGCTATTATAATGATCAAATTAAAAATTAATGATTAACATGAATAAAATCCATAAAACTTTACTCATTTCATAATTAATTACCGATATATACATCCAAAATGATGATAAGCTCATCTCATAATTCTGATTCTACGGTTGAAATTGTACATGAATAAAAAGCCTTAGTATATGATTTACAAAGCAAAACACCCAGCATGTAGACAATACATCACACAATTATAAAATATTATATACTTTAAAATGTCGTCCATATGGATATTAATCATTAATTAATTAAGCATTATATACAATGTATTTATTCCAACCTTTCACATTCTTTATCAATTATAAATGATATATTATTTAACTTTTATTTAAATATAGAAAACTTTAAATTATATAAACCATAAAATTTACTTAACAATTTTATACTTTAAAAAGTTTATATAATTATAAATTTTCAAACATTTCTTTTTAAAGTCACTTTTTTACATTATATATATATACACATATTTATTTTCATTATCTGCATGCATAAAATAATTAAAGTAAATATACAATATATGGTTACGACCCTTTAACACATATTAGGAAAACATCTCATTTGATTTTGCATATAAATTAAAAAATTAATAATTTTTTTATGGTTTTGACCCTCCTTTGGCAATTACCCTCCTTTTAATAAGTAAATATTTTTGAAATGTATTATAGTGAAATATTATATAAATAAATAATTTTTAAATATGAATAAGATATAATAATAAAATGACTGAAAAGAATAATATTTGAAAAAGAAAACTAAGTTTTCGTTGTAGGATAATGGAAAAAATTAGAGAAGAAGAAGGAAGAGCCTCGTAATAAAGGGCGGTTTTGTAGTTTTCGAGGGCCAAACGATGCCTCGACCCCATTGAAAAAAACAAAAAAGATAAAGGATATTGCCAACCGAATGTATTTGATTCCTTCCTCACTTTCAATGGAGCAAACCCAACCCCAGCCATGGCAGGTAAAGGTAACAGCAACGTTGACCAAACCCAAACCAGATCAAATATGGCCCCTTTTCACAGATTTCTTCAACCTCCACAAATGGCTGCCCACTTTACCCACGTGTCATGGCATCCACGGCACGAATGGCGAGCCTGGTTGCATTCGCTACTGCGCTGGCTTCGGTTTGCCACCCACCGGTGACGACGACAAGCAGGTGATAAATGTTAGCTGGTCAAAGGAGAAACTAATAACCGTTGATCATGTTGACTACTGTCTGAGTTACGAGATTGTGGACTGTAACATTGGGTTTAATTCTTATGTTTCGAGGGTGAAGATTGTCCCGATGGAAGGTGGAGGTGATGGATGTGTGATCGAATGGTCGTTTAAGGTTGATCCGGTAGAAGGGAGTTCAGTAGATGATCTGGCTAACAAGTATGAAGTGGCTTTACAGCTTATTGCTAAGTCAATGGAGGATCATGTTGCAGGTTTGGCCTCCATCTTTCTCTTCTTCATGATTTAATTTCGATTATTTTCATAGTTGCATGAAATTATATAATTTAAAGAATTAAATTTATTTTTACTAAGATTGACAAAGGTATTTAATATTTACATATAGCACATCAGAGAAACGATCCCGATAAAAATATGAAATTGGTGGTAAGGTGAAGTCTGCAGGGGCAACCTAAGGAAGGATCTATTATATGAATGTTAATAATATCCTTATTGAAATAGATCTAAGGAAACTTGTAGCTTGATTGAATAAATAAATTATATATTTGAAGAAATTAAGTATATCTTATCTAATAATACCAGCCTGAAAAGAAATAGAGCAAAATGAGGACAGCTTATATCATGTGCATATATTCCTTGGGACTTCTGAATTATGTAATTTTTATATCTAAACCGATACATTGAATTAATCTTCCTTTTCTGCTACAAAAATAGACATATTTGTGAAAATAAACTTAACTAAATATTGGAAAAAAGATTTATAGTTCCAAGTCAAGGCACATAAATGTCCTTGTTGGGTCTAGATCTAAAGTTCGCAACCCGACTAAGCAGATAAGTGTTTTGTCATTATTAGAATTTAGAGGTCTGCTCCCAATTCCAACCCAACAAACTCAACCAAACACTTCCCGGATATTCTCTTACTTCTCTCTCGCATGGCACAAGCATCAGGGTCCATTTGGCAAGGGAAGGCTGCTATCGAGCTAAAAGACATCACGCCAGACCAAGTATGGCCTTGTCTAGCTGACTTCTGCAATCTCCACAAGTGGTTTCCAGATCTTGATACCTGCTACCGAGTTGAAGGTGAGTTAGGACAGCCTGGCTTAGTCCGCTACTGCGCTTCCAAGCCCCAGCCGTCCTCTGATGGTTCCGGCTCCACCACGGTTAACTGGGTTACAGAGAAGCTTGTGATGATCGATCCTGCTGAACGATGCTTGAGTTACGAGATTGTTGAGAATAATATGGGGTTCAAGTCATATACGGCTGCTTTTAAAGCGTTGAAAATTATTGGAGATGGCCAGCCTGGGTGCAGGATTGAATGGTTATTTACTTGTGATCCGATTGAAGGGGCGAAGCTGAATGATTTTGAATCTCACTGTCACTCCGTTCTCGAATTCATGGCGACAAAAATCGAAGATGCTGCATCCTCTGCCTCTGCCTGAAACTTATCGTTCCTGTCCCTGGCATGGTATGTGTCATCAGGTGCAGATTTAAGCTTATTCATTAATTATGATATGATATTGTCGAATAAGATAGTTGTATCCACCAAGGAAGCTTATTGCAAGTAGTACCCAGGGGACTCGCCAATGCAATTGAGATCATGTTAAATTTATTTCAGATTTTTAATTAACTAAAACGAAACATACACCATACGATGACGTTTAGGCAGAGGCTTAACTCGCTTAGTGGTGCACTTGGGTGCATATGGATAACTAAGCCAAACATCTTGAGCCCGGATGAGGTTTTTACATTGATAATAGTAACAGAATCACTCGAACGGGGTCCTATAGTGAGGTTTGGGTTTATTATGTAAAAGCTGACAAAAAAGGTTTATGTAACTCATGCCTTGGGACTCTTGCCATCCTCTTCCACATAAGTCTTACAGGGCGTTGATGCCCAGACTCGCGTATGTGTTAAGAGTAAACAAGCACGAGAAACAAACATGTTCAAATGAAAAAACAAAAAAACTATAGAAAGCATATTCTATAATTACAAGTTTGATACATGCAATGCACGATGTCTTTTGATGATTCAACCATTGAAATATCTGTCTTGCTAAATAATACTGGCCACGAATATCTTCACTTGGAACCAAATCTCTTCCCTGTCCAGCGGATGATTGCTTCCCAAAGAAAGTCTACCAGTGACTACAGACGATTTCAGACTCTAAACCGAGTTTCTTCTCCATCCAGCTGATAATATCCTGCCCGATCTCCTCACGTTCAGGCTCAAAGAGGAGGTCATGCAAGAATCCATCGTATAGCTTTATGTCTTTGAACTTAGAAGCAGCCTGATTGTACAAATCCTGAGATGCTTGCGGATCTGTCACTTTATCAGAAGTTCCGTGAAGAACAAAGAATGGTACAGTCACCGACTTGAAGTTGCGCATCAAGTAAGAGGATATACGCAATATCTCATGGCCTGTTCGAACCCTTATGGGCCCTGTATAGACCAATGGATCAGAGTATTTGGCTAGCAATGCCGCAGGGTCCCTGGAGACTGGAATGCCCCTTTTGTTGGCTCCTTTAAATTGGAACCTTGGCGCAACCAGAGAAAAAATAGGAGCCATAGCCTGCATAGAGCGATAACATGCTAGTTTTCAGAAAGCGGCGGAGTCGGATGAAAATTTGAAGAATCCAAATCCAAAAATATCACCACGTTCTCGATGTTCAAAAATAGTTCTAGTTATGATCGAGAGGGTCAAATAACATTCTATGATCTGAAGTGAATCAAGTATTGATGAGTTGCTGATAAACTAATTTGTTGTTTAGACATGAGACAGTTTCCAAGTTCAATGATCTGAAAAGAATGAAAGCTCATGGACCGCAAACTTGCTTTTTTCAGTGTATTCCAAGTTCTGTTCTCAGTTGCGAAAGATGTATTATATATAAGAGAAAGCTTACTCCAACAATTGGATGTGCTGGCTTTACACGTAAAGCTGGAGAGGTCAGGACAATTCCTTCTAACATGTCCTCTATGCGACGATGGGTTGCTGCCTGCAGAAGGATGTGACTCATGATTCAGAACACATACAAAACAGCAAACCATGAAAAAAAAATTATTTTCTACATCTATCCGCGTTGTACCTTCAAAACCACAGCCCCTCCCGTTGAGTGACCAAAAAGGAAGCAGGGTACCCCAGGGTGATCTGATTTTATCTTTTCCAAGAAAGCCCCCTGTTCAAATATAAGTTGCAGGTTATCCTGATAGCTTTATTATAAAGCTACGCATGGATGAATAAGCATGATAAAAGCTTAACAAATTAACATAATGGTGTCTTCAACATGATGGTTTCAAATAAAATTTTTGCAAATTCACATGGCTATATTTCTTTTAGTATCTCAGAACAAAACATAGGCATGCCTGTAGAAGGCAGCCAGCCGTATGTATTGAAATGAAAATGAATGAAAGCCATGCTGTGAAGGTTTAAACAAACAATAAAAAGAAAAGGTGCAGGCTAAGATACAAGCACATTACACGGAATTAGCATGGTAAAAACTAAAGATGAAGGCATGATTAGAAAATTTTGTATCAAGATCATAAAAAAAAAACACAATTGTACTTACAGTGTCCGCAACAACATTGTCTAGCGAAGGAACGTATCCATGCAATCCATCACTCCCACCATGACCTATACCACCAGTTGCCGAGAGGCGAAATAGCAAAAACAGAAACTTGTCAGCATAACTGATACGAAGATAAACGCTCCCAATAAAGATGGTGGACATCAAATTAATTAGAAATATAGCTGAACTCAAAGTGAAAAGACCGTATAACAACGAAACTTCAGAAAATGTAATTGACCTGTCCAATCCATTGCATAGACTCCAAAGTCGCAAGATGTTAATTGCTTTGCAAACTGAGCATATCTTCCACTAAAAAAGAAAATAATTGGAATGTTACAATCTTTCGTCCGGGAAAAATGGGAAATAGAACCATGAGAGCTGAAGGCCAGTGATTATTAACTAATAATGATAGAAAAACTCAAAATGCAAATGAAATCAGAATATATAATGAATTTTGAAAGCAATGAAAAATTATAACCTGTGCTCATTAAGCCCATGAATGACGATCAATATACCCCTGCATTACAATAAAAAGCAATAGAATTTAGTCGGGTCAATAACGAGGATTTTTTTCATAATCAAACAATCTGCGTCGCTTTTCTTTTGAAAATATTCACCGAAAGCATCATGGAATTAGATTCCTATCTGGACTCAATTCCTAAGGATAAAATTATTTTTTCATTCAAATTATCTTTTGCAAAAATGAAAAAGAAGAGTCTCAATCTGAATTCGATAGAAATGTAAACGGACAAAAAACATACTTCAATTTCCCGTCAACCGGTAACCATGAACGGCAAAAAAGAGCATTCCGTCTAACACCAAAGAACAAATAAGTGTTCCATTTACAGTGGTAGTCCAGGTCACCGGTCAACATATCAATATCTTCAGCAAGCGCTCTTCTTCTCATGGTATCCTCCTCTTCCAGTCTCCATAACAATCTCCGTTTCGGAGAAGCCGATTCCGCTGATGGAGATGTTCGGCGGCGAGGAAGGAGAAGCAAGATGAGAGAAAGAAAAAGTGTTTGGAGAAAAAGAATGAATGTCCTCAGAGTTTTGAGTATCGGAATGATCCGATTACTGGCTCCCGACGTCAGCGGCTCCATCTCCGCCGTGGAAATAATATCTCGGCCGAGATGGAAAAACAAATTTAGAGAAAGAAAGAAAGAAAGAGATTGGTGATTTGAAAACAGATGCAGAAATCGAGAGAAAAAATAGACCAGAGAATAAGTTCGATGGTGCAAAGAGAACGAGGGAGAGATTCGAGCCTATACGCAAGGGAGGGTATTTATAGGAAAATGATTTAACAGAAAAATTAAATAAATGTTCATAAATACGGTAGATGAGATGGTGTGGTACTGTATGTAGGATAACACAATGGCGATATTTACTTTGGAGATTTTGATGTATTTTTGGTGGAGGTAGATGGAGGGTGGAGATGAGAGGTTCACTGGTTAATGGATAGGAATGATTGCATGGAGTTGGAAGGTGCTTTTCAAATGGTGAATGAGAAGGATGTTGGAAGGTGTGGGATAGAGTTGTAACACAGCTCAGCTTGGCTTGACTTGGACAAAGTACAATTGACTAACTAAAATTATATATAATAACATCAAAGCAAAGTAGGAATTATCAATAATCAGAATTTTAAATTTATTATGAACCAAAAATAGCATCATTTTTTTCTATTTTTTCAAATTTAAATATCTCAACGACAAATATTTTTAGATAATTAAAAAAAACTATTAACCTTAATAATATAAAATTATCCAATATTAACCGTTATTCAACCTTACTAAATTTGAATAATTTTGAAGATATTCAAGTAGTAGAATAATATATGAGTCAACAATTATTATTATGAGAAAAATATGGTTAATATTTGAAAATATATTATTATATGATAAATATTTTACATAAACAGAGATTAGATTAGCGATGCTTCCATAATTCCTTTTTTTTTATATATATAAAAAAAATCATGCTTTTTGTTTGGAAAAAGAATTGTGATTGTCGATAATCATAGGAAACTACAACTAAACATAAAAATGTTGATAGACTCTTGTGGAAAACTTAATCAAAAACATTAAGTTGCGACCATGACATTTTCTGCTAGCTAGTCACAGCCCAATTAAAAGTAATGCTATTTAATGTTTCCAATTATACAGCAACAATTGATTATTCAACGTAAATAATAAAATACAAGTCTCAATATAAACAAGGAAAATGAGGTATCTACTTTATCCTTTTATTTGGACCGCATGCAGCAGGCTATTATATATATATATATATAAGAGTTCATACTAATGAACTTTGATGAGATCCTTGAGAAAAAGGCTCGTCCATATCCGCTCTCTAAAACGACGTAGCACCATTCTTTTAGCTTGATGGTTATGGTCGCTGACATTCGTCCACGTGTACATTTATTTGTAATTATAGGCGACTGATCAAACCGGATTTTGCGATACATTTTTCTATCTCATTGTCACCTTCCTTCCTTCCTTCTGGTCCCCACGTAGTGACCGCCTCCCCTGGGCGTCGTCGTCAAAACGACATCGGCTCTTTCGTGCAGAACCAGAAGAAAAACGCGGGAGGGACCACGTTCTTATATTTCATTATTGTTGTGCTCTGTTCTTGACTTGTTTTTTCTTCTTATATAATTTTTGCATCTTATTAAAATCAAGTTAAATTCCACCAGTAGTTCTTCCACCAATTCGACTGGCAAACGTTACCGATATTGATTTCGTGTTAAGCTATGCCAACATGAAGAAGGAAATGGGAAACTTTCAAATTCTGTATAGGTAACCAATATTATGACCGTTGCCATAATCTATCCAGCTATTAAAAAGCCAGAATTGACTATGAGGCAAAGGGTCTATAGGATTGGTCTCCGACATTTTATAAAATAAATGAATGCATATTATATCAATGGTTTCTTATGCAGACGGTTGATTGTTGAACTGCTGACATTATGAGATGGGTGGTGCACAATAATTAAATGCCCATAAAACAGTTGATTACGCATAATTATAGTTAATTAAAAAATGAAGAGCTTATTAATTACTGAAAAGGACGAAAAGTTAAAAAGGAAATATGTTCCCAAAAAGGCTCAACAAATAATTAAAGCTGGGGGAAGAAAGACCACCACCACCTTATGCTTCCTTATCGATTACTCGACTGTGGCTGGGCCATGGTATCCCCCTCCCCATTAAACCAAATTTTGTAAATTTTGGTTTCCATGATTCTCATACAATATTATTATTATTGTTTGAAAATAGCATTTACCAACAAATTAATAAATGCTTTTGATTTTAAATATTTTTTAAAAGAATCAATTGATTAGTTCAAAAGCAATTTTTAAATTCTTCTTAGTCTTAGTCAAGCATATTCTGAGATTATTTTAAAGCTTTCAAAATTGACAACTTCATCCTCTAATTTAATGTAAATCACAGTAGTTTTTTTTTTTTTAAATAGCTTTTTACATCAACATTTCCATTAAAATTAAGACTATTTTCACATATAGGAAATATCATCAATGATTTATCCAAAGATAACTATGATATTCAAATTGTCACATACCCCTCAATACTTACAAGATAAAATCATAGCCTGGCTGTTTATCATATGCAATACCATGACCTATAATATATTCATTTTATTATTGGAATGGCTAGAGATTCTACCTATTCAATATCATATGAATATTTTTAAAAATGATTAAATCGATAAAACCAGTCATTATAAATTAAAATTTAAGAAAAAGGGAAAGTCGAAATGAATAAAATAGCTTTAATATACATTATTTAATTTGAGTCCATTTTTCTACGCCAGAATTTGTTCGTTATCCTATGTACATTTGCTATCTGCCTTTGGGCCAAGTGGGAGTGCCATTTTAAGCAAGCGAACGTCTTGCCCCTCAATGGGTCACCGCCCCCCGGCCCAAGTTAACTGACCAGTTGCTAGCCGGAACTTTACATGGATGCACAAGGAAACAACATCAATTATGCCAATGCCAATTCCCTATAATAAAATATTTTATTATGACTTGCTATTAATATATTAACTCCTTTATATATATATATATTTTTTAAGAAAAAGAGAACTCTCATGTATATGTAGTTGATTACTCCAATATGAATTCTTTAAAAGAAAGAAAACAATTTATAATTAACAGAAATAATTAGAAAAATGTAAAAATATTTGATGATTTTATAGTTATCAAAAAAATTAATGATTGTTGTTGTAACATAATGATTATTCGATAGTACATTTTTAATACATTTACATTAAATTTTTTCATAATTTTTATTAAAATCCAAAATTTAATATTTTTATAAATATTTTTTTCAAAATTATTATTAATTTTTTTCCAATTAGAAAGAATAAACCCATTATTTTATTTTACTTTACCTCATCTATACTTGTCAGGTTTAATTAAAATTTAAAATTGAATAGATTATAACAAGACATATTTAAATTTTGTGTATTTATGTTAATTTGATCCATATTTGTCAAATAAATTATATTGAAGTGAGAATTTATAATTAAAGGATAAATGTATCATTTGAGACATGTTAGTGGTTAAATCCAAACTAATGCAATTTATTATTAGTTAATTTGTGGCTTATTGAAAAAGGAATTAAGTGAAAAAAACAGATTAAAATGGAATATTCCTAAAAAATAGAGAGCTTAAAAGCTGACGTAACATTCATTAAGTAGTATAGTGTAGTCTTGTTATAAACGAAATTATATGCTGAAACATGTAGATTGAATCAGATCGAAATAAAGACAACGACAGGGAAGAAGAACGTACAAAAAAGACTATTTTGAGGTTTGTTGAAGGAATGTTGGAATCTAAATTGACCACTTCACGTTTGAATAGTAATTAGAATGAGATTGTTGTATATATCATCCATTTTCTTTCTTTTCTAAACAATTATTCCCAACCAAATAAAACTAGAACCTCCAATAACCAAGTGTGATATGATGGATCATCCAACAAAGAAAATTATGAATGTGTAAACAGTAAATTGGGAATGTATTTATAGTAGGAAAATCGAACATTATGATGATAAAAGGGCACTATATCAAGGTAATGAACATTGTGGAACGTGAAACAAAAGCTAAAAATAAGGTGGGCATTCAAAGATACACATGTACGAAGAAGAAGACTGATAAATTCATATTAGATTTAAGTTTTTGATTCGTTTTTAATATGAATAAGTCTAATCTTTAAAATATTGAAACCCTTTAGAACTTTTAAAATACTCTATGTACTAAGATAAAAGATAATTACATCAAACAATAACTCTTCAATTTACTAATTTTTAATATAAATATGTGCATTCTTCATGATATTTGTATATATCACTTTCTTCTTCTTATAGTTTCATACATTAATATAAAAAAATGATAAGATTTTCATGATTACATTTTTAGATAATATGAATTATAAAATTTAAATTTATTTATTAAGTTATTTACCATGAAACTAGTTATTTAATAACTCTAATTTTTTTTTAAATTTATTTGAAAAGTATTTTATTTTGTTCCTAATTAAATTGAAAAAAGTTTATTGATTTTATTATTGTTAGTTGTATACTAAATTATTTTATTAAAATAATTATATTATTGACAATTTACATGTGTAAGCATATGTACGATTTAAAAAAGTATGTTAATAATTATGAAAGTATGAAGTATTTTTCCCCTAATGGAAACTATTTATCATTTATCATGATTATCAATAATTTTCTTAATAACAAAAAAAAAAGACTTAGTCATTATTTGCATCAAATTTTTTGTATAGATTTAGATTCAACTATATCGAGTATATCGGAATGTAATTAGATGATTAGCAATTTATGGTAAATTTAATATATGAAATAATTGATTGGCCTGAAGGTGGAGCTATCTGAATTGTTGGCTGTAGATTCAACATTATTCCTCAGAGGATTTCTTTTTATGTATTGAAATTCATAATAATTATAAAAGAATATGAGCTTTCTAAAAGGAAAAAAGAAAGAAAGAAAAGGGTATCTATTAATCACGAAAAAGAAAGAAAGAAATTGAATACAAAATATGCATTTATAATTTGCATCTAAATTAGTTAAGCCAGTGGCTCCAATTGATTCAAGGCCAATTTAAATTTATGAGAACAAACTAAAAGGATCTATAAAGTATTCTAACTTTCTTTTTCCTTTGGACAAGTTCCACATAAACACAAACTTTATCATATGCTACCAATATATATATATATGTAGAAGTAAGTTTCCTACTATAAAAGATTGCTTTTTCTCCAAGGTACCTGTGAAATATGATGAACTTTTTAGGCAATATCCTTTTGTTATCTTTCTCATGGTTTCTCGTGATACTGTGAATGCCAATACTCAAAATTCAGTCATTTAAAGTTGGCTGCTGTATTAGGGTTTGGGTTTTTGTTTTTAGTCCATTCTTAGTTCTTTTTTATTGTTTTGTTTGTCGGGTTTAATGTTAGCTTCTTTTTTTCTTTTTCAGAGATGGATAAATAATAATAATAAATTGTATCCTTTTAAGTATGTAAGATTGTATGGTTGGAATAGATTGTCATGTGAAAACCCAACCCCTGGCTTTTCTGCAATATAATTAATTACCCATAATTTGATATGCATTAATTAATTCTTCTCAGCTAAGTATATGGTGGAAATGATCCATTCTCTCTTCCTACTATACATATAGTTTCATTTAATATTTATCTCCATTAATTACATTCGTATTTATTACAGTTCATAGAATTGTATTAGTTAATAAAAAATATTATTGATAATTCTTAATTGTTGTCTAAAAATGAAAATAAAATTATTATTTTATATATCTAAAAAAAGAAAAACATATAAAGTAATTCTATATAAGAAATTGTATTATCTCCATGGACAAATATAGTTAATGATATTCCTTCATTTTATAATTTTCTTAAAGAATGTATGCATGTGAGCAACAATTATATTATATTCTTAGATTAGGGTATTCTTACATTAGATTAAATGTAAGATAATGTTTGATTAATCTAAATTATTCAATTTAAAGTCAATGATTGAAATTAAATTTGAAGTTATTATATAATTATTACGTAACTAAAATTTGAACACTCATTTCGAATTAAATAATTAAAATTAATCAAATAAAATCTATCTCTTGTTTTTTTAAAAAAAAAAGAGCATCCAATGTGCAATTCCACATAATAAAATATTCGTGAAAAGTCGAGGTGTTTCACGAATTTCAGTTCGTGGCTGTTGAGTAACAGTTTCTACGATCCACATGCATCTTCTCTGAGTCTTCTTCACCAACTATATAAATTCAGACACATACGTAACTAGTTCTTCACATACATCCATCGCCAAGTTTCTCTTAATTACCATCCCTTTTTGCTTCTGTTTTTTTCTTTCATTCCGTTCTTAATTTACAGACCATGGCACCCAATGGAGAATTTGCCGGCTCTAATGCTAAAACAGGCGGCGCTATTGCTCAAAAACCAAGCAGGCTTTCAATGGAAGGCCTACAAAGAACAATATCAGACATCTCGTTTGAGCTAAGCAAAGAAACCGCACCCACCAATACGAATTTAAACCTGCCAGCAATATCAGAAGTGGAGGATGGCAAGTGCGAGTGCTGCGGCATGTGCGAAGAGTGCACCCCTGCATATATAAAACGAGTTCGCGAGAAATTCTTAGGGAAATTTGTTTGTGGGTTATGTTCAGAAGCTGTCCAGCAAGAAATGGAAAAGAATGGAGGCAAAAAACAAGAAGCCATTGATGAGCATGTGAATGCTTGCGTCAAGTTTAATAAGGTTTGCAGAGTGAATCCTATACTGTATCAAGCTGAAGCTATGAGAGAGATGTTGAAGAAGAGTTCGAGTATTAACAGAGCAAAATCTATTAGCCCTAGAGATAGGGTTAGTGGTGATCAAAGGAAAGGTGGTATTGCAAGGAGTTCGAGTTGTATTCCGGCTTTAACAAGGTAGATTAGTGATCGAAGAACAATTGCTTAATTAACTAGTATTTTCATATTTATTACTATTAATCATCTATAAACATGTATATTATGCTTAATTTTATTGATGTTAGTAGTGATCTTGTCATAATTATGTGAAAAAGAAAGAACGTAAATCCAAGTTTATTTTTATTTAAGAAGAAGAAGAACTCTTCTAGGGTTTGTACATAGCGATTACATTCTTGTACGAGATTAATCTCGTTTTTTGGACAAGAATGATCAGATCTTATATTAACTGTGTTAGGATTGTATCTTGTAACTAATAATATTGGAATAAGTTTTAATGTAATTATTTAATGTTTATAACTCTATCATATTTTGTATTTTATTTCTGATTAGATTTGGAATATAAAATCAGCACTTTTTAAAATAAATTTATGGTTGAAAAGTCTATAAAATCCTGAGTAATATGGTGTTGTTAGACGAAATCATAATGCATGAAGCTGCCTTTAAGAAACCATAAATCAATATTAACAAATTATATAATAATCTAGACATGATTTATTTGATTTTTTATTATATTCTTCGAACTATATAGTTTAAAAAGAATATTAATGTAAATATTATTTTTATATATAAAAAGAGCCGTTTCAAACAATAATTTAAAGAGTACATCAGAAGCTTTACATAGCAAACAAAATTGAGATAATTGAAGCTAAATTATTATAAATTAGTAAGAATAATATAAGCTGAAAAAATTCAATAAACGTACACCATAATATTATTGGGAGGTCAAACATATGGCTCTCACGATCCAATATGGTATTTGTTTGAGAACTTTCCAGGGACTGGAAATGTAGTTTTTATAATTTCAATTTCTTAATGTTTCATTTTTAAGTTATAATATTAATTTATTTCTTTTATTATTCAATTTTTTTCATTTTCATTTTCATTTTCTTACTTATTATTTTTATCAGATTTTTATTTTTTCTTCTTGTTTTCTCTTTTCTTTCATCGTATCTTTCTTTCTTCTTCTTTTGTATGATTTTTTGATTCTTTTTTTCTATTCTTAAATTTTTTAATTTTTTTATTATATGTATATTTTTTGATATTTTTATGATTTTTATTAGTTACTTAATATTTACATGTTAATTTTAATTTTTATCATAAATATATATAAATAAATATATAATATATATTCAGTTACTAATATATGCTAATATATATCATTTTAAATGTTATTTTAGAGATTTATATAATAATTAAAAATATTATTTAAAAATTAATAATTTTCTCAAAATACTCCTTTTACTTTGAAACATAATCTTCTAACTTTAAAAGATAAACAATTAATACTAAACTAAAATATTAAAAAAACATATCAATGTATATAATATATATTGATATGATATGATATGATATATAATTATTTATATATTTTTATCATGAAATAAAACTAAATAAATAATAAAAAATATCATAAAAATGAGAAATATAATAAATTTCATGATAAAAAATTGAAAAAATTTAACCACAAATTTAAATTAAAAAACATAAGAAGAAAGGGAAAGAATAAGAAAAAGAATTATAAAGATTAAGAAATTAACTTTAAGAGAATAATGATGTAAAGATTAAGAAATTAAAATTTTTTAGTTTAATATTTTTAAAAAGTTTTTATTAAAAATTTAAAAATAAAAAATATATTAAAAATTATTAAACTATTCTTTAATGAAGATTGATATTTTTCAAAAAAGATAAATCATTTTTGATATAATTTTTTGTAAAAATGATATTTGGCTGGCCTCAATTAGAGAGAGTCGTAATTATTATAAAATGCTCATCAGTAATAAACGAAGTTGGGAACTAACAAATGCTTTGTGGGTATGGTTAGTTAATATTTGTGAATTTTAATGTTAATAAATAATTTATTCATTGTTTTGTATGAGTTTTTTAAAATTATGTTTGGTAGGATTGTATTATTATTTAGTATGGATGTAATATAGATTTTAGCATTGATTGAACTAATCTAATAGTTTTGGTAGAAGATTTAATATGAATATACCATCTTGATTGTATGATTGTATCAATGTCACCACTTAAATTTGATTTATTGAGTATTTTTGAGTTTAAGCACTCATACAGCTATGACTTTATAACTTAAATCTATAGCTTGTAAAAAGAGAAACATAATTATTGAGTAGAATTTATTTCTACAAGTAATTTTATTATTAAATTTTTGAACTCTCTCTCATTATTTTGATTACTCTAAGTTTCATTGATTGTTTTTGTATAATTAATTACTTTTGAGATGGGAGAACAATTAATTGAGATTTCTTATTATATTTGAGAGAAATCTTTGTGAGATTAATTGTTATTGTAAAGATTTGAATGTAAACCTATAAAACTCTAGAATTTTGATTCTTGACTCAAGAATTAATTGTTGTAATATTGAAAAGATTAATGGAATTTAAATTGTATGCTTAAAAGAGTGGATGGAGATAATATTTATGGGGAATGATGTTAACTATTTGAGGTTCCAGCTAGAATTATTTTATGTGATTTATGGGAATACTAAAAGTAATTACAAAATTAAAATTTTTACTTTTTTTCAAAATTGTTCATTAAATTTTTATTTTCAAAAGTACAATTTCTTTTATATTTTTAGCTTCTTATTTTTAAAAATATATAAAATATTTTTCCTTGTGTTTTAAAATTAAAATTGATTAAAATAAAAAAATAGTATTTTTCTAAATTAATATTAAAAAATTATAATTTCAAATATTCAAAAAATATATTTCAAATATCTAAAATATATTTAAATAATATTCTTTTAATATTTTTAAATATATTATACCCATATAATACATTTTTCAATTAATTTTTAAAAAGTTCATATTTTGAAATAATTTTGTTTTATCATATTTTTACAATTTTAAAAGATTTTTCTATACGTTTATAAAAATTCCAATAATTTTGACAAGAAGATTGGTTGTGTGATTTTCTCTCATACCAATAAAAATTATTAATTTTCTTATGTCAAATAATTTTTGTAATAAAATTTCAATAAAAATTTATAAATATTTTTAAAAAGTTATTATTTTTATAATTTTCAAAAATATGATATTTTGTAAAAATTTTTCATTTTTGATATTTTTTCAAAATTTTAAAAACTTTTATATTCTTACTTATTATAGCGGATTGGTTATGGGAGGATATCAACCAACATAAGCTGTCTTCGGGGATTTTTTCAAATTGGTTCAATGATAAAAAAAATTGTAAAAATAATAGATTTTTTACAAAAATAATATTTTAAAAATTTAATTTACAAAAAATTTCAGAAGTTTATTATAAAATCAGTTATTTTATAAATTACCCCGTTGTGTGCAGCCTGGGCCCGTGTTTTATTAAGCTTTTAGGGTTTCCTGCTGCAATTTCTGTCAAAGGAGAGTGTGGTGAAGAGGGGCAGGCCTTGCCCCGATCATTCAATTCTCTCCAAATGGCCCATTCCGATCGGTCGAAGAATGTTTGACGATTTTATTAAAAAAGTACTGTCAAAACTCTCCATCCCAGTGGTGGAATTTTTACTAAACATGTTATAATATAAAACAAATTAAATGAATGGGCTTAATGATATTAGCTCATTTATTCTAATTGTGATCATGTTTAAGTTAATCAGTCCACTAAATGTTGAGATAATTATCAAATATATTCTAAATTTTATTCAAATTTAGTTAATCAATTTTTTTTAAAAAAATAAATAATGGTTATAGATTAGTGAAAAAGGATAAAATATAAATACAATTTCTTTTTGTGTGGATAAAATATATCTTTCAAAATATATATATTTTCTTGTGATAATATGATTATTATATAAATTGAGCTGCATTACATGAATAAAAAGAAATATTTGAATAATTTTTTAATTAAAAAAACTCATTGGGTAGTAATAATAAATGATTTAATATAATTATAATAGCCTGAATCTAGAAAAGGTGAAGGAAATGAAAGCCCCATCCGTTGGATGAGCTGCATGGTATTGATTAAGAAAACATGGAAGTGGGTATGATGGTCACGAGAGAAATTGAATCTTTATAAAGAAAGTGTTGTATTTTGCTTTATGTTTTAAGAGTGAGTAGACAGCGGACCATACTATGATTGTATTCAGTTCCCTCTTCCCATGATTTCCATGCACTTCCATCTTTACATCTCTTTCCCTCTTTCTCTTCTTAATTACTACTTTCCCTTCATTTATATCTTCCCCGCTAGACCTTCATAGTTCTTTCTTTTGTTTCCTCCAAAGATAAATAGTGATCTCCATGACATATAAACGTTCCGATAATTAAGTTAAGTTGATTGATTATGAAAATAATTTATTATCGTCATTTAAATATACAAGGGATTCATGATCTAATCCATGTTGTATTGCTGCTTGTGTACGGCATGGATCCATACGTATGCTCCAAAGCTAGGGGAGTGTGGACAAAAGGCATATTTCCAAAGTGGGTCATTGGTCGTAACAAACAAATGTACTTGCTATTCCCGTTTTCTTGCATTCGTTGGCAATGGCAAGATTGGAATAGAATTTGATCTAATCATAAGCACATTCACCGAACCAGTTACTCTCATTGCACAAATGGTTCAACCCGTGAATCCTCACGAGCGGCCATTGAAATTTAAAATCCCATAATTGGACCGTCAAATATGTAATTTAATAGCCATGCATAAAATATCAGAATGTTTACTGTAGTACCAGGGTTAGCCTGTAATTAAATTAAATTGAATATCAAATAAATTTTGGAAAAAAAATAAACTTTTTCTTATTTATTCTGTTAAATAAATTAAGTGTAATAATATTAGGTATCATCCATAAGAATTTTAATGTGCTAAGTATTATAGGGTGAATTAATCGATTATCTATAAAATCAAATTTAAAGTAAAGTGTAAGCAATTAAAGCAAACATTTATTCCAATTATAAAAAAATTTAATTGAGATAATTGAAGTTGAGATTATCATTAATTAAGCTCAGTTTAGATTAATCTAATAAATTTTATAAGTATGAATCAACTAAAATTACTTCCTCATAGATAATAATTAAGATCATTTAAGATTGATAAAAATATATTCCCATGACATTTAAATTGTAAACTTAAATCATTTAATGCTCAAATGAATGATTTAATTAAAAGTTCTTTTATCTTTTCAAATTAACTAAAAAAAACATTTCTCAAACTCTTAATCAATCATAAATTTGAACATTAATAACAAGTTGGCCAACACCCATTAATAACATTCAACATTAAAATTAAGATAATAAGGATAAGAGATAGATAAAATCAATCCAAACAACTTTAAGTTTAAATCCATATCCCAAACAACAATCATTGAAGATTAAACAAGGGAAATAAAGTCTTGGGTTGCTTCTTGCGTTGAGATGTTGATCTTTTCTTCAAATCTTTACTTCTAAAAGCTCCAAATGCTTAACCCACTAAAAACATGAAAAAAAATAATAAAAATTTATAAGAGATCAAGTTTAATCAAGAAGATGGTGGTTGATTTTATGCAAAAACATAGTTTGGAAAGATGGTTTTAAAATCTAGAATCTAATCTAAATAAAACCTAGAAATTGCCCTAAAAGTAATGTGTTTTTCACAATCTAAGATCCCCCTTTTACAATGAGAAAAGAATATATAGGTACCCCTAATTAAAATGAATCTTAACCATCCAAAATAAGATCCAATAGTGTAAAAAATACCCCAAAAAATGGAGAAAAACACATGTAGATAAATCACATTCTACTCGAGTAAGGATGTACTCAAGTTGAGTATGAGTTTGGAAGGTAAAATCATAAGAGCATGGACTTACTTAACTTGAGTAAGGTGATACTCTAGTTGAGTGCCAATATGTTGAATCCAAAATGCAAAATCAATGACTTACTTGACTCAAGTATTACTCGAGTCGAATATGCATGTTGTGTGAGAATTGAGAGGGCAACAACTTATTTGAGCCGAGTAGATCTATACTCTACTGGAATAAACCATAAATCATTGTTTAACGAAGGGAATTCACTAGGAAAAAAGGGTCCAATTAACATGCAAAAACATAAATGATAGAATTGAAGATTAAAAGGGTTGAACTCTTGTAAAATAAAACAAGAATTAGATACAAGTGAATATGAATGCAATGTAAATGTAATGAAATGATGCAAGAGACATAAAAAGTTGGCATAATAGTTATAAAACATAATTGAAAAATATTGAAATACTATAATATATAAATTGTGTAACTATTAGTAGCCATGACAATGTTTAATATGATTTTATTATGAAAAAAATTTAAATTATCTATAATTGGGGTTGTTTTGGGTTTATTGATGAGCAAAAAATGTAATTAATTCAATTTTCCACTCATTCCACATATTTTAATGATTTAATCTTAATTTTATCATTAAGATTTACAATTTGTTATTCTTAGGTAAAAATAACAATATAAAGCAAATTTAGAGCTTAAATTGAATAAACGACAAGTTATATGTCATCCTAAAGGAGAGGATTCATCTTAGATCATGCACATGAGGAAGAGTTTTAGATTAAAAAAATCACATTTGAAAGGCAAAAACAATATTTTGAAATTGATATTATAAACGAGACAGAGTCCAACTCAGAATCTCAAGTTTTAAAAATTTATTTTAAAGGTTTTATCAGTTAGGACACTATCTCACTTACCTTGAATGGTATTCTACATAGTCTACATGAATATTGGAGCCTTAATTGAACTTATACAGAGGCGAGTTTGTACCTTTAGTCAGGGACAACCTCCATAACATTATTTTATAATTTTACTTAACTTTTTTTAGCTTTCTTTTCTTTTATTTTAGTTTTTATTTTTGTAATTTACTTTCAAAGAATTGAATTATGGAGTTTGATTGTTGAACCAGAGTGGATTGAGTCACCAGTTTAATAGAGTTTTTCTTCCTTTAATATATCTAGTTAAATCTCTTTAAGAGATAGGAAATGTCGATGTTAATATGATTTATGGATTGATTTAACTTGATCTTATGATTTTCTTTTATTAATTACGAGATTAATACATGATCTTAATGTATATCATTGATTTCATCACTCTTTTATATGATTTTTTAAATATTTGAGTAATAAAGTGCAAAGTAGAGTCCGAATAAGGTTTTATATATATTGATAATTGAATAAATAATTTTAATTAGTTTGAAAGAATAATTGAATCATTTTAATCTTGCAATCATAATAATAATTGAAATAATTTGATTTGATTATTTTAAATTCTATTGTTAATTTAATTTTCCTTTTCTTTTATTTCTTCATTCTTTAATTTTTGAGATATTGATTTCCTAAACATTCGATAAGTATTAAATTTTAGCACTTAATTAAATTATAATATAATCAATTCTTTTGGTACAATATCACAAACTTTTTATTTTACTTTATTATGTAATAACGATCTATATATACTTATGGTTTATAAATTCATTGCATCATTCATGTCAACCGTTATTAAAAGAATTGGATCTTGTTACGTGTTACTCCCTTCGTCTCATATTAATTGTAATTTTAAAAAAATATTTATTTTATAATATTTATCATTTTGACAATTCTATGTAATTTTTAAAAATAATTTTCAATTTTACCTTTTCTTAATTCTAATTCATCATTAATTATCAATATAATTTCCAAGATTTTAAATATCTTTTCATTCTCATCTAAAACTTTTTAAAATAAATTTGACATTGATATCCGATATATATAATTTTTTAGGAAAAATTTAATCAAGGTAAATAAGGGTATTTTAAGAAAATTATTAAGTTTTAAATGATATTCTTAATTTGTATGTTAATTTTTAAAATGATAATTATTTTGAGACAGAAGGAGTAATTTACTAATATGATATAAGCATGATTTATAAGTTAGATCATGTTGATTAAGTCATGTTAAATTTAACCCATCAATTTTTCTCAAAATTATATTATATTTTTGAATTAATCATGTCATTTTACGTTATATAAATCAATTCGTAGCGAATATGTCAAATTGATTCATATAATACATAAACTAATCATATCAAATAGATTGTATTGGATTACCCATATCAAATTTAGATTGAATTCAAATTAAAAATTTTAATATGATTAATATTTGAGATTGAGTTGAAATCCATCCTAAATCTATATACACGTGGATTGACCTAATCTAATAATAGTTTTACCTGCGATGACAAAATTATAACTAAGTTTTTTTCTATACCCTTTTTTTCTTCCTCTGTAATCTTTGATCAAGTCTTGAGAGTTGGGTAAAAATTTATTGAAAAAGAAGATAATATTTGAATACAATTAATAAATTTATTGTATTATTTTAATGAGATAAATTATGAAGAAAAGAAATAATATTTAAGATGGAGCGGTTGAAATCAAGTTGATAAAAGAATAATCCGTGATTTCACATGCATGTCACGTATAGGAGTATACACGTCTATTTTAAATAATCTACATGCATACAAGCATAAGTTATGATGATTTGGTATTAGCATGCATCGACTCCCGCAGGGATGTAAACTAGTTGTGCAATTTGCCCATAAAAATTGGTGGCAACTAAAAGCCAACTTTCATCTGTTAAAGGAAAAGGCTGTAAAGTGAACATCTCATGCCCCGATACAGATCTTGTTCACTTAATCCTTTTACCGATTGTTCTCATCAAACAGTAACCCTACTCCTACTATTGGTAATTCCTATATATACTTTCAAATATAAACAACAATCTTATGATCCTTCTTATTTCTCGTGCTACTCTACATATATATAGATATTTTCATATTCTTTCACCTGTACTATTATCTATCTTTCCATGGCAATGCCGACGGCTGGTGAGCAACGGCTTCGAAAAGCAATATCGGATGTTACTTATGAAATTGAGAGATATGAAGGGTTGGATGAGTCCATTTCTGTAGATGAAGAAGTTGTGAAACAGGCAGAATGTGAATGCTGTGGATTGAAAGAGGATTGCACCCAAGATTACATCTCCAAAGTGAAATTGTGTCATTCTGGCATATGGGTTTGTGGTCTTTGCTCCGAAGCTGTCAAAGAAACACTTGAACAAGGTTCAGAAATGGCCATGCAAGAAGCTGTTAGCTGCCATAAAGATTTTTGTCAAGAATTCAACAATACTACCAGACTTAATCCTAAACTATCATTAACTTGTTCAATGAGAGAAATAGCCAAAAGAAGCTGTAATAAAAGAAACTCCAAAACTTCTTTCCAAAAGCTTGCTCGAAGCTCTAGCTGCCTTCCAAGATTTGATCTAAAACAAAATTCTCCATCCATCTCAAAATAATACACTTACCTTTTTCTTTTGATCCATTCTAAAAGAGAGCTCCATCAGTTTTTCGTTCATTTTCTATTATACCTTTTTTTTAATTTTACAGCAAACAAATATATTAATTAAAACCTCTTAATTTTACATTTTTATTTCTCTTCAACGCCCATGACTAATATTAGATGATGTAGATTAATTAATATTTAACCTTTAATTAAATAATATTTGATTCGTTTAAATTTATGATCAATTGATTAATAATTTTATAAACTAACTTGTTAATCTAAAAAGTAATAATTTAACTTAGATGTTTTTAAATATAAATTTTAATATAAAAATAAAAAATATAATTTATAATTTATATTTATCAGAATTAAAGTTATTCAAATTTATAATATATGAAAAGATTAATAAATTTAATTTAAGCTGAATTTAAAACTCAATCCAACATGGCTCATTTATTTAAAAATTTAAAATCATCAAATATTAATTAGAGATAACACTGAAAAGATGTAATATTGTAAGTTGTGAATTTATGATAATGGGAGGGTGGTTGTAATAAACTACCAAGTATTATATGTCATGTCGTTAATATTATAAGCTGCATGCATATAAGCTCTCAAATGTCCATGGCGATGCATAAGTATACATTGCTAACGATCTGGCAAAGAAAGAGATTAGCTTCTTTTAAAATAATTTTTTTAAAAAGAAGTTGAAAATTTGAAGTGCAAGTTAAATCATCCCTATTTCTGAAGAACGCTTCTCTCTCTCTAAGAAAAACCCTAATCTCTTCTTTTCTTTTAGCTGCTGGTGCCGCCTATAACCCCTAGGCACCGGCGGCAGCTCTATTCTTTTATATTCACTTTAGTTATTTTCTAGTTTAAGCTTAGTTATTTTCTACTGAAATAAAGAATTCTTCTATGTACTTTTTAATATATCATATGAGCTAGAAATTAGAGTTAGATGCATGAATCTGTATTGACTATCGAACAACCATTACCATTGCAATTGATCTGGGAAAAAATCATGATTTACTTTTTTTGTGAAGATAGCTCCAGTTCTCTCAGATATGGTATTTTACCCATGATAGGTCAGTTCTAATTCAAACTTAATGGTTGTTAGTAATCTAGTTATGATTTTATACCCCTCGGATGATATTATATCTACAATATCCATAAAGAGACAAGTTATTGATGGATTCTTGAACCTTCAAAGATGAGTATAATCTACATTAGATTTTTATAAAGACTTAACACTTTTTATGAAATCGATTACTATATCTTGAACAAAGTTGTAAATTTATATTATCTTTATATATGTTTTTTTTTTTTTTTGAGCTGTAGATATATCATATATGATTAGTAATGAAATCTTTCATTTACTGTTAAACAAAAAAGTTAAATCATCCCGTTAGGATCCAATAGCAGATGTTTGCTTAGTTTGAGCTGTGAGCTATGCATTTCACCGACCGCGTTCATGACAAAATTTCCTTTTATTTTTGTTTTCTTGGCATGCATGATGGTTTGCTAATTGCCAGGTAATTGTTGATCCATTTGATTCGGCCCTTCATCTTTTAAAACTCCATCACTAATTCCCACTGCCCCTTCATCGATTTGTTAATTCCCAGGTAATTAATTGCTTATATAATATGAACGTCTAAGTTTCACAAATAAGAACATGCACATCTACATCTTCGACAGGTAGAAGGCCTTTAATATGGATAGACAGTTCTTTGCAAATGGCGGTCTAAAAACTAAATCGACCATTGACCTGACATATCCAACGCTTGAAATGTCGTCAAGCTAAACGTATGACAACAAAATATGGCATAGAGCAGAAGAATCATAAAAAAAAATCCTCGAATTATGTCATCTTCCAATGTTCTAAGCTCTAAAGTCAAATATCCACCATAAAAAACAATGGCACCGGCTCTTCGTTACAAGTTTTGGAACTTTATTTACAGATAAAAGCCCAACCAGATGGTGGAATACCCATCAGACAACCAAGCTAGCTATTTTAGTCATCTGCCGTGTCCTTGTATATGATGCTAAACATTTTGGTTGAATTTTGATAATTTCACCTGCAACCCGACTAATACAAAAATCACCCCCTGTCGTCATATATATATCCATCCCGAATTCGTTTGGCATACTCAATTTTTGGGCTTCTTTGACAAGCTTCCATTCTCAGGCTCCACCTTTCGTTTTATTCCCAAGAAGTGCTCAACCTAAAAAAAGAAAAGGAGATTACTGTGCAAATTACGGTGATAAGGGAAACGATGCAATACGCATGCTAAAACTGACAGAACATATAAATGCTTGTGTGCCGCATGTGAAGCTGATTGAGAAAAGTGTTCTGGATGGGAAAAACTTAGAACAATTTCATCTCTAATTTAGATAAAAGTTTGTACATCTCTAATTTTACCATTCACATCACTACATGCAAAAACCTGTTCATCCTCTCATGTCGTTGAAAGTTCATTCATCTTGGTTCTTTGTCCGGTTCGTATAATAGGCAAGGATCATGCACATGTAGACTGTTACCAGAGTCCTCAAACGAAAAGATCATGTAGAAAAAACATGCCATGCATACAAGTATTTAACTACAATCCCACACATAAATGCAAGGTTGCCTCACCTTTTTGTCACCAAGCATAGGCGTCAATCCACCTGGAAGATCCTTCTCAACGGCTGTAAAACCACCTCTAGGATCACTACTTTGACTGCAAATGTAATATGATGCAATCAGCATATAATTATGGCGATAATAATTGAACTTTGTAACTAAACATGCAATCTAATCAATAAAGTTGAAATAGAATAACGTGTTGTTGTTCAATAAAGATTTTTTTTTTACAAAAAAAAAACTGATACACCTTCGATATCTTAATTATCCTTTTGTCCCAAAGGGGGAAAAAGTAGGAAGTTCCCCCAAAGGTTCCAAGAAATAGAAATTTTTCTGTAAACAATAACTTTCAAAGAGATGAGAGCCCATCCCCTATATATAGTCCCTACAACTCAGCAAATAACCAGGTAAATTCAGTCATGAGGATCATATTTTCTAGTCCCAGAAGGAAGATGCATTTTCGATATGCCGTGGAAAACTGAGTTAATTTTGTTTTAGTAAATAAACCAATCCCTCTCAAAGGTTGGAACTAGGATATAGACTAGGATTCTCTCCTTAAAACCTTAAGTTGTAATTTCCAAAAGTAAGTTTGAGACCACCTCTCAAAAGGTAATCGTCCAAACAAGTACTCATCTAATAACCATGAAGTCAATACCAGAAAAAAGAAATCAAAAATAAAACGAAATAAAAACCAAGAGAACAAAAAGAATTCCAAATCCCTCCCAAAGTTCTACAGCCCAGAACACTTGATGGTTATTCTAAAGATGCATATATATATAGTAGTTACTTTCTCTCATCTTTCTTTTAAAATTACATTCCATTTTCCATAAGAACAAGCAGTCATCAGTAAAAATCTAAATCCGAAAATCAAATGATGAAAACATAAAACCATACCCTTGTTTAGCATGACCACTAAGGACAAGATAAGGGGTCTTCAACCGAGCCTGGGTTTCCCTCATTCGTTCAACAGATTCTGATGGTGTATCTGAATTTTTCATGTGCTTCAACTTCAGCTCTTCCTGGAATTGCTTCATGCGCTTTTCTTGCTTCATTTTTCCGGGACCCTTTCCATGGAATTTATGAGATATCATTCTGAAGGCTTCCTTGGGCGTCATCTATTGAAAGAATAAAAAACCAGTCATTAAAGTTTGGCTTAATATTATTCAACAACACAGAATGCACAGCAATGAACTCCATGTTGGCAGTGATGTAAATGCAGAACTTTTAAACACCAAGCCAAGAAAACTAAGAAGAACTACAACAAATAAGCAGCAAAAATTTTGTCAAATATTTCATTAAATGTGATAGCAAGTAATATCACATGTTTAAATGAGAAAAAATGTCAGTTCATTCCTGAACTCTCTAAAGCAAGCACTTTGCACTACAGAAGCTGCGAAATCAATTCTGATTAACCACACCTAAAACTAGTCCCCGAATTTGGTATCTAACTCTTTTAACAATATTTTAAGGAAAAATAACATGCAAGTATGCTAACTGTACTGATTCAAAGATATTAATCCAAATGTTCACTTTATGACACAAGCAGCATTCAGAAAGTAGCTCTTCACTGCATCTATTAGATTAAAGATCTCCATCAGAATCTTGATAAATGCAGGAAAATTGTAAAAAACAAAAACTGCAAAGAAATGCTAATAACTAGTAAGTACTTACAATACGCCCAAATTCATCCAACCTATCAATTCGAATCTCTTTAAACTTTTCATTGTTAGCTTCATTGTCAACAATGCCAACAAGTTTACTCTTTTTCTTGTCCATGTTTCTGCCACCCCACTCAAAACTTTCTTTGAGTGCTCCTCTCTCTTGGAGAAGCTTCAATGTACCAGATAATCCTTTCCCTATTGCAACTTCATGAATGGTATCATCTGGAACTATATCCTCCTTATCCTCATCAACTGGGCTTTCATCTTTAACAGCATCTTGAACTTCTGTCCATCCACCAGCTTCATCTTTCATTTCTTGATCAGAAGATTCTGGTGCTTTATCTTCATCCATGAACACATCTTCGCTATCAGGCTGATGTGAATCTGAAATTGCAGAAGAAGAGTGAATTTTTTTCATCATGAAGGTGATCAGAAGGTCTTATGTTCTATTTATTGAATTCAAAAACAGCACTTTGAAATAAGCAAAATAATGCTAAGGCCAGGTGCTTCTGCAAGAATTCAATTTAATTCAGTTCAACAATCATGCAAAATTTATAGCAAACAAGGCTATAACTTAAAAATCTGAAGCTTAAGTTTAGACGAAGGCAAGTTAAACAAAGAAGAGCATAATATTGAACAAAATATAGTGGATTGAAAAAAAAAAAGGATGTATAAACTAACACAACAAGGACAGCATTTCTAAGTCTCACAAGTTACATACCCTAATTGATCAGGGTACTAAGCATTCTAATGACCTATACCTTGAATTGTCAGGGACAGCTAAATATCTTAAGATTTTATAATAATGATATTATAGTTAATTAAATGTTGCAGTAATAGAAAGTCCATTATAGCACAGATCAATCTTATTAAGCCCTTGCTCACTGTTTCTTGATATGTAATAACTACATGCAATAACAGAATAATACCTTCATCCAGTTGTAGGCCCCATACAAACTCTTCCATCTCTGTGAAGACGACTTTATTTTCATGTGACTCTTCAGTTTTAGGGTTCTGATCATCTGCAGTTTGACTCTTTGTAACAGTGGCTAATCGTGCAATTGCTTGCGGACCAGATGCTTCATCTAGCTTTTTGAGAGCAAATTTCCTTGCTCTTTCCAAGGATTTGAAAAGATCCTCATCATCATCTGCAAAGAAAGACTTGTCATCCTCATCGATCGTAGCAGGAAGTGTTTGTTCAAGTTGCAGTGATTTGGATGCCTCGTCTGCTTTTGCATATGCAGACTGATATGCGTTACTTCTCCTTTCCACTTCAGATCTTTCTTGTTCCTCTCTAATAGCTTGCCTTCTTCCATCACTTCTAGAGCCAAGATCTCCAACACCCAATCCAGCAGAGACAGCTTCTGCTTCAAGGGCATCTATATTCAGCTTCTCCTTTTTTCGCAATGATTTTTTTTTCTTCGGCTTCTTAAATTGAAGCATTTCCTCTTGAGTGTAGTAATCTGATGAGATTTTTCCAGAGGAGCTGAGATCCTCAAAATGATTATTTGTGGAAGTACCTTGAAGTCTTTTGCGGAGCTGGATATTACAAATCATATATTGGAGATTAAAAAATTGTACTGAGAAGTTTCATGAAAAATGAATTAATGCTAATATATTCTTTTTAACAGCTATTTATTTCTATATTTACGAAAGGACTAATCTACCTCTTCCAGTTTCTTCTCAGCCTCACCAGTGAAGAGTCCGCTCTGATCAAGAGTAACTCCCTGATAACAACCATGAATCATGACTATCATATTTAATAATTTTAAAAAACTGCAGCTAGAAGTGGAACAAGGTGAAATAATTCTAACCTCATCTGCAGCCTGATCATCATACTGAGGAAGGATTTTCTTTTCTGAAGCAGGATCATTGTTGAACCTAAAATGTTAAAATAGGTCAAACTACTTGACCAATTTCCGAACATTTATTAGAAGGTAAAATGCATCCTTAGGTCTCTGTACTTTGCAACTTTTTCAGCATTAAGCTCTTGATATTTTATGCCATTTCAATTAGACCCTCCAATCTTTTTTCCCTGGCATATTTCTGGACTTATTCAACAGAAAATACCAATAAATTGTATGGCTACTAATCTAAATGTGAGAATTACCGCTCAAAGTAGAGTTTAAGTTATGACATATGTCATATGGACTGATGTATTGAATTAAATGACTTGTCAAACAAGAGTTAGAAATGCTAAATGGCTGTATAACACACAACATGACTTCAAATCCAATTAATAATGTTCATATGAAATGTATGACTTTACCATCACCGAGTGCAAATTCTTTGTTGAGAAAGTCCTATTTAATAAATAAATGAAGGAAAAATTAAAAAATAATAAAACATGAAGGACTAATGTCAGGAACCGACAAACTTCAGGATCTAAGATTCATTTTTAAATGAAAGATTAACACAATGCACTATGAAGTTTTCCATTACTTGTCATCATATATCCCGGCCTTCTTCTTAGCAGCCTGATAAGCCTCGTTCCGACGCTTCTGCTCTCCAATTTCCACATTCTCAAGCATGTCAATCTCTGTCACATTAGACGAAAAACGTCTGTCATGCAAAAATGTTTTGTCATTTCGGCGAACTTAAACATGAACCGTACAAGTGATAGCCAACTAAATTACCTTCATTGATGTCACCATCTGCAAGTATATTTTGATCTTTGAGTGTCAAAACAACTGCTCCACCTTCCATGACCTTCTCAAGGCCATGTAAAACCTTAACTCCAGCTAGATTATCTGTTAACAGGTTTATCATGAAAGATAAGCGATGGCTGGAAATAACATTGCTATAAATAACTTAAACCACCAAGCTAGAACCACATAGTTGTGAATGTTGGCAGTATTATAAATTATGCTCCACTACCGTAATCTAACTTGAAGAACAGTAAAGATAGATCCAAAAGACTCAAAAATTTTAAAACTGAGTGATATATATCCAAATAGATTCCAGGACATCTTGAATTAGCAGTTGCTTTTTAAGGAATAAAACATACGAGAAGCACTCTCGCCTGCCTCCTCATCTTCATCTTCTTCTTGAACAATTTTGTCCTGAAAATAAATACACAGCAGGGATTGCCATTAATATCACAATATATCCGTACTAATCAATGCAAGGAAGCACTTGCAAATTTCTTAACCTGCTCCTCAAAAATCTTTGAGAACCACTTGGCTTTCTCCTTTTCAGCATTCTTTTTCTCAGCAAGCTTACGACTTCTATTAACCCAGGATAAAACCGCAGAACCAGCATCTGAATTTTTCTTTAGCCGCTCTTCTTTCATCCTAAGAAGATAAAGAAAATGGAAATAAATTACTTATGAGAGTAGTTTCCATGTTGCACACAACAGAAAATAACTTCTCGAATTACTTATCATCAACTTTGATAGGAAAACTTTAAAGCACATGTCAAATGAAACCAAAGCATAAAAAATTATTAGTATTAATAATCTTAAACGAAGTTACCTAATGTTAAGCAGTCAATTAAAGCACATGTTAAGCAGTCAATTACCTAATCTACATCAAATACAACTATGGACACTCTTTAGGTAGAGCTTTTGCTTTCTGTTTTTTAAGAGGAACAAAAGGGAAATCTTATGGTAGAGAAGAGGCAAGTACTAGCACAGCTACTGTTTATACCATTATCACTGATATCAAAATTGAAGCTATATAGTCAGTTCAGTACAAGATGATAAAACGATAAGAAATAATATACCCAAAATAACAAGAAAATGAAAAATAGAAAAAAAATAGAAGCTTTACTTCAAAATTCGCTCCTCAAGTTCCAAGGAAGGTGCGAGTCCACCACTGAATGTGCCATCAACCTTTCGCTCATCATCACTGTAATCATCAAAAGAAACCTTTGATTGCTTTCCAACATCACTTCCCCTGACTTTTTCATGACCAGTATCAATTATATCATCATTGATTTTATCATGATCATCCTCGTGGCTTTTTTTGCTCAACTTCTCCCTATCTCTCGACCTTTCTCTATCATGATATGCATCTCTCTCCCTCTCCTTCTCCTTCTCCTTAGCCTTCTCTCTTCCCTTTTCTACATCTCTATCTTTATCAGCTTCTCTTTCCTTCTCGCGATCCTTATACTTATCTCTATCCCTGTCCCTGCTCTTCTCCTTTCCCCTTTCCTTGTCAACTTCCCTATCCCTCTCTAACTCCTTTTCTTTCAATCGACGCTCCCGGTCCTTCTCTCTAGATTTTTCCCGATCATGATATTTTTCCTTTGCTTTACTATCCCTGCCACTCTTATCCTTCCCACGCTCTCTATCAACATACTCATCTTGATTCTTGTCCGACTCTTTGCTGATATCTTCCCTACTTCTCTTTGATCGTTCCCTGTCCTTGCTTCTATGATGATCTGCATCTCTGTCGTCTCCTCGGCTACTTTTCTTCCTATCCTTATCTCTACTTGAATGATTACTCGATTTCTCAACTCCATCCTCATTTCGTGATTCAGACCAGTCCATCTCCATAGCAACTAATGGACTAAAACCCTAATCTTTTCACTAGTTACCAGAATGTGTATATGGAAACCTAAAAGAAGAGAAAAAAAATTAGTCAAAATTAATCGAGTAAAAAGAGAAGTCTAAGACAGAAAATGAACATGTTCAGGAGTAATGCAGAAAGACACCTATATACGAAATTGAAAGCGAACGGAATTAAAGCATACAATACAATGTACAAAAGAACTATATAAGGAAAACATAAACAAGCCACCTAATGCTATACTGAATTATCAACTACATGTTTTGACATCAAAAGCCAGTGAAAAAAAAAAATTTAAGATATCAGCAAGATAACAAGTTTATATAAAGGAACTCGATTCTCCAATGTAAATTAGGTTTAGCAGCAAAAACTTACGCGGAAACAGAAATAATATGCTCCCAATTATCTTGTCGCAGAAGAGGATTACAACGAGGCCGGAGATGCAATTTGAGGCATTGAAGAGATGCAGCAACGCTGATTTTCCTTTTCCTTTTCCTTTATTTTGAACGATATCGCCGATCGGATAAAGGGTTAATTGACTTTAGGGTTCGAGCATGGAAGTAGAGGATTTTTATCAGTTATTTTTATTTTATTTATTTCATCGTTCTCCTCTATAAATATTTTTAGTTGCAGTTTTATTTATTTTACCAAGAAAAAATATAGAATTTCGAAAGCAAAAAAAAAATATAAATTCATTCCTTTATCTCTAGAAAATTAAAAAATAAATTTATATTAAATGCTTTATGAATTATTTTGAACTTTAAATTTATAATAGATACTTAAATTAATTAAACATTCAATAATATGATTAAGAATCATATTTATTGTTTAAATAACTAAATTTCAATTATTTTATCTTAATATATGAAATTTAATTAGAATTAAAAAAATTTCCAAAATGTCAAAAATAGAAAACGCCAATTTTTTGAAATACTATAAGAAAATCAAAAATCATATTTTTTATCATACATTTAATATGAAAAACCATTTTTAAGATAAAACCTTATTTTTATAAATTATTTTTTAATATCATTTTTACTGCCCCTAAGCCCATATAAACTACATTGGTCGTTTAAAAAATTATTATATTTATTTCTTAAATATGTTTTATACAATATCATTTGATTTCATGCTTTTATATTTAAATATAATAAAATAGTAATAATAAATTTGATCAATGTTGATTAATGATTGCTCAATAAATTGATCAATATATTTATTTGGACTTGTAAATATATTATTTATTGTATTTATCGTTACAATATATACATATACATATATATATATATATTATTTATTAACAATCCATTAAATAATTATATATTATATATCATATATCATATATCATATACATATTAAAAGAGGGAAGAGTGGGAGGGAAGTGAAAATACAAGTCTACCCCTCTCCCTTTTAATTGTAATAATTCAAAGATAAATATTATTTTTTAAAATTTACATGAAGATAAGTATTACTTTTTTAATTTTAATTGAAAGATAAATATTATTTTTT
>CANYBF010145292.1:0-13464 GCA_948192965.1 Dalechampia spathulata | reverse complement strand
GGCTCGTATGAGCAAAATGTAATGTGAGCCATATGTCAAACAATAGTCTTTTGACATTCTAAGACATTGTGTAGTGAAAAGTACTCCAAATTTGGTCCCGAGAAGACTCCTGACCAAACGTCTTTTTTCGTCAAATAGTGCACATAGTACTATGCACCCTATTCATGCATTTTACCTCGTATGGGTGAAATGTAACGTGTTTCTCATGTCAAATAAGCATCATTTGACATTCTAAGACATTGTGCTATGCGGAGCACGTTAGATTTGATCCCGAAAGTGGGCCCCATCAAATGTCTTATTTTGCTATATGCGTAGCACATAGTGCTATATGCTATGCATATAGCATTTTCATGCTATGCTCTCCGCCTTGTACGAGCAAAATGTAATGTGCTCCGTATGTCAACGGAGATGCACTCGACTTTCTAAGGCATCGTGTAGCTTCAGCTCTCACCAGGTGGGCCTTGGGTGGTGGGCCCCACTAATGTCCCTTCTCGGGTATATAGTGCTACATGCCCAAAGCATAGCATTTTGCATGCTATGTGTTCTGCCTCTGATGGGCATAATGCAATGTGTTCTATAGGCATAGAATACGCAGAAAAGGCTAAAAAGGAAATGGGCCCCACTAAATGTCATGGTGGGCCCTACCAACTATAATGTGCTCTGTATACCCAAAACACTCAGAGAAAGCCAAAGAGGCATATATGCACTATCGGGGTCCATATCGGGGACCTGTACCAAGCCGAATCGAAAAGAACCTAAAATCGCAGGTGGGTGAAAAGTTAGGGTCAACAGTGTTAAGGGAGAAGGAATAGACGAAGAAGAAGATGGTGAAGGACCAAAATTGGTATTTAGTAATTCATCATAAGTTGGTGAAAATGAAGAAGGAAAGAGTATAATTAGAGGAAAAAGATGGTGAAGGATCAAATGTCCGATTAGTAAGAGTAGCCATGTTATCATCATTTTACCCTTTTGGTTGTAAATTTAGAAGAGCTTGTCGTGTTTGTATGGAATGAGGATTTTTCAAACAAGCACGCATGTGACTTTTAAGTGAAAATGTGTCATTCCTTTTTGAGTGACAAGTAAATACTTTATCATAATAATGACATTTCACTTTAATAACCATACCTTTTTCATCTCGGATTCTTTCAAAGTGATCCCACACATTTGACCTTGATTCCATTGCTTTTCTCATTTTCTTTGATTAAGCATCTGCTATGCTAGATGGTTCAGTTGAAGTAGGTTATTGAGTGTTAGTAGCAGAACCAAATTCATTATTACTTTCAATGTTTATTTCATCCTCTTGTGATTGAGACATCTAAAATAAAGTATAATGAAATAAATATATAAATTAATAATCAAAAATTATAAGGGAGGTAAAAGATATATATTGCATTATTATCCTTAATGAAAATGTGAATAAAAAGAGTAAAAAGAATAAAAGATATATAGTATTTGCAAATCTACTTAATCATGTATAATATTAAGTTAATAAAAATGTAATTCTCATGTATTCCAATCAACTTAATCATATAATTATGTATAAATTCCAATCGATAATATTCTAATCAACTTAATCATGTAATTATGGAGTCATTTTGATGATAATTTTCCATAAAATATACATCTATAAAAATTATAATAGGAGGCAAAAGATATATATTGTAGTATTATCCTTAATGAAAATGTAAATAAAAGGAGTAAAAAGAATAAAAGATATATAGTATTTGCAAATCATGTAATTATATATAACTTTTATGAGAATAATCATATTATAAGGTCAAGTTGCATCTATAATTAGGATTATGCAGTAATTTTGTCCAAATGCATATACTAAATTTTTTTAACTTTTGATTACCCCTCAGTTTAGTATTGTACTTTTTGAGTATGATCAACTAAAAATTTTGTTAATTTTTTTAATTAATTAAGAATGTAATAGTTAAGTATAATGACTTTGGATTACCAACGCGATATAAATTAAGGGATTGAATAGAATCTTAGGCAAATATATTATTAATTACTATAAATAAATATATATACATGCCTTAATGATTAATCTAATTAATACTGATTTATCCACATTCATGCAAGTTAAATTCATATATGTGGAATAGGCAAGAAGAAATAATTTTTCACTTACAACCACTTAACAAGTGGATCTTGAGAATGTATTCAACATTCTCGTCCTATGTGACTAGTTAAGCAATATTGTAAAATGCCATAAATCCAAAAAGAATAAAAAGAATATTAATATTAAATTATATTATATTAATTGATATAATTCATATATAAAAATATGAACTGAAATTCAAGGAAAGGGGGAAGAATTAATTATTATTATTAATTAGAGAATGAAATGTAAAATGAAAACGACCCGTACATATAGCATGGAACATGTCTTGGGAATAAACCAAATGTATAGTATTAAGTTAATGAAAATGTTATTCTCATGTATTTCAATCAACTTAATCATGTAATTATGTATAACTTTCAATCAATAGTATTCTAATCAACATAAATATAAAGTGCATGCCTTCAACAATCATAATTATTATCATACACACAAATGCATGCCTTCAATCCTTCCATTCAATAACACCCCTAATTTTTTCATTTGATAAGATTTGGAACCTTGAATATTGAGTAGATGTAGTTTTCATTCAAATATTATAAATAAGGCTGCCTTCGAACAAACTCTTAACACATGCAATGAGGGAGAAGAAAGGAAATAATTTCACAAATGCAAGCAGTATAAGTTTAGGGTTGGGGGAAATTGGAACTTTTCAATTTTCAAGGAAAGAATGAAGTAGGAATTTAGGGTTGGAGGAAATTAGGGCTTTTCTTGTCTTATCATAGGTTTCTAAGAATTATGAAGGGGGTTCAAAACTTAGTGTTTTAAAAAATTGGTAGTTAAAAGTTAAAAAAATGATCAGTATAATATTTCAAAAGGCAGTGTTTTAGAAAATCGATAGGTTTGGTTGTTTCGATTTTTAATATATCAATAACTGAACCAAACCAAAATTTAAAAATTTTTCATTCTCATAAATTGAACCCAAACCAACAAGTACAAAACCAAATTGAAATGACTAAATAAGTTCAGTTTGATTCATCGGTTTTCACTTCCTTTTGCTCACTCCTATTTGTGGTCAATATGGACACACACAAACTGTTGCATCTTGCACGGCATGTAGCAGGCATATTGTTTGCCCTCCCAAAACTACTGTAGCTTATAAGAATTTTTGTTGTATCTTCATCGATCACAATACAAAAGTTGGTCCGCCGGGCCCGGTACTTCATAATGATTTGAGGATGTGGCAAGCAACACCTCCACCAAGCCGAACTCTGTACAAGCATAGAAGTTGTACCCACTTTTGACAATTACGTCACGTTTTTAACAGAAAATATTGCACCGAGACAAGACAGAATTTTGTACATAAACACAAAAGCTCATCAGGAATATCCCAATCCCAATCCATAAGAATTTTGTGCTGAAGAACAGCTATGACAACCCAATCAGCCACTAAATATCCTGATCTTCTGATATTCTGATAGCAGAATGACTTCAAAAACAACTCCAAGATGGTAACAAAAGTAGCAACTATTTCCAAGAACAGCCCTCTTGACATATGTCTCAAATTACAATTGGGGCAGACATAGCCAATTTCACTGCTGTCAACAGAGCAAAAGCCTCTCCCGCCGTTGAGGAAGCTGGAGCCGTTGATTATTTTGCCGTTACCACTGGCAACTGCTGCTACACCTGCATGACCAGAAAGTGGATCAAATGCTGTATCAGAATTTATTTTCACTTTTCCTCCAGCGGGTTCTTAGAGAAACAAGAGTGTTGGGTGATCCAACTACTTCATTTAGTCACCTTTCCATATAGCAGTTCAAGCATCCTTAATAAGACATGGATTGTTGCCATTAAATAGTCATTAAGAACTTTTCAGATCTGCCAATAGATATTGCGCCCCCCCAACAAGTTTTATTATATCTTATTTGAAGTCCTTGTATTATACACAACTTTTACTGGTAAAATCATATTTCATCAGAAGACCACAAGCAGGTTGTTTCTAGGAAAAAAAGGAAAAAAGGAGGGAAAAGTCGGCAGACATGAACAAATCCCAACTCTGTCACGTCACATTTACTTAAATAAACATCTGGTTTGTAATTATACACATCTCAGCTCTCATTTGAATTTTGGACCTTAATTTTAAAGTAAGCCACTTTTTCTTCTACCTCTGCCCATCCATTTGTGAGGTTTGAAACTTGGCCTCTTCTCCCTCTTACTTCCATATCTCCTTCTATTGTAAAGTTTGACTCTTTGGCTCCTCGCTTTCTTACTTTCTTGAACTCTCTCTTCTCCGGCGTGTGAAAATGGCTAGCCGGCGTGTAACCATCATCACTTTCGCCTTATTTCTTTACTTAACAGTTTCTGCCCGATCCCTTAACTTTGACAATTTACACAAAAAATATAAAACTCAAACCCAAGTTAAAGGACCAATCAAAACCATAGTGATTTTAGTTATGGAAAATCGCTCCTTTGACCACGTTCTTGGCTGGCTAAAGTCAACCAGGCCCGAAATCGACGGTCTGACGGGAAAAGAATACAATCGGATCTCACTCTCCGACCCAAACTCCGACAAAGTGTACGTATCTGATGATGCTGTATTCGTTGACTGGGACCCAGGTCACTCATTTCAAGCAATTCGAGAGCAAATATTTGGGTCGGATGACGATAGAAAAACAAACCAACCATTAATGAATGGTTTTGCCCAGCAAGCAGAATCAATGAGTGAGAACAAATCGAGAACTGTTATGAGCGGTTTTAAATCAAGCAGGTTACCGATTTACACCGCTTTAGCTAATGAGTTCGCAGTCTTCGACAGATGGTTCGCATCGGTTCCAGCTTCAACGCAACCGAACCGTTTTTATGTACACTCAGCGACATCGCACGGAGCGATGAGCAATGTACGCAGAGATCTTATCCATGGATTTCCGCAAAAGACAATATTTGACGCAATAGACGAAAATGGCCTTACGTTTGGGATTTACTACCAAAACATCCCTGCGACATTTTTTTTCAAGTCGTTGAGAAAACTGAAGAATGTGATAAAGTTCCATGATTACGCACTAAAATTCAGAAGGCACGCAAGGTCAGGGCGGCTACCGAATTATGTGGTGGTGGAGCAACGGTACTTCGACGTGAATCTATTTCCGGCCAATGATGACCACCCGTCGCATGACGTGGCGATGGGGCAGAGGTTTGTGAAGGAGGTGTATGAGATACTGAGGGGGAGCCCACAGTGGAAAGAAATGGCAATTCTGATAACGTATGATGAACATGGAGGGTTTTATGATCACGTGGCTACGCCTGTAAAGGGCGTTCCCAGCCCTGATGGCATTGTTGGGCCTGACCCGTTCTATTTTCGATTTGACCGTTTGGGTGTGAGGGTTCCTACTCTTTTGATTTCTCCTTGGATTGATAAGGGAACTGGTTAGTATTTGTTCTAGTTGTTCTATTTTCTTCTTGGTTTACTGGTTTTGGATGCATATTACATGTCCTTGGTAGAGTCTAAAGAGCATATTGTTTAGCTGTGGGGCTATACTACATTTTCTTAGCTCCAAATTTCAATGATGCCCTTTGACATTGGTGCAGTGATTCATGAGCCTGCTGGGCCAACCCCACATTCGCAGTTCGAGCATTCTTCCATCCCTGCAACTGTAAAGAAGCTTTTCAACTTAAAGTCTAACTTCCTTACAAAGAGAGATGCATGGGCTGCTACTTTTGAGGAATACTTTCGTGACACTCCTCGCGACGATTGTCCAGGTTTTTGTCGATCTCTTTGATCATTATGGCCTGCCCCAGGTTACTGTTGGTTTATCTATTTCATTTTCCTGTAGCTTCAGTATTCCATAACTGGGATATGATCGCACTCTTGCCCCTTAAAATTTTAGTGAGTATCGTTAGTTTATCTATTCAATGGTTGCTTTGATTGGCATTACTAGTTTAGGATTAAGGTTGGATTGAGTTTAGCTGCTTTCTGCCACTGAATGCATTTGGTCACTCTACTTTAATCACCTGAAACCATGAGAGAAGTTGCACTCTGTTCGCTTCTCCATATGAATAAAAAAGTCCTGTTTTTTTATTTAAGGAGCTGCTTTTCTTTTGTCAGATTTGGCTGTCTTGGTCTTTACCTGGTAAGAGGTAGTGTCAGACAACTGATGCGAATAGTGTGCGTCTGTCTTGCATTCTCTTCGAATGCTTGCTTCGTCCCGTTCACAGCATGTTACCATAGTTGAAATGAATAACTATCCTACGGGCAATTTATTGCTTTCTAGGTTTGTATATCTATAAGCTATCTGCAGACCTTTGACTTCTATAACTCCCTAAGCCAAGCTTGAATGGTGTACCTAATCTACGCTTGTTCACTTTTGGTATGTTATGAACTTCAAGATCATGTGCATATCCTGCATTTATGGTTGTAAATTGATCTTAAAATCTGTATGCAGAAACTCTACCAGAAGTGCAGCTGTCATTGAGGCCAAGGGGACCGGTTGAAGATATGCGCCTATCTGAGTTCCAAGTAGAACTGATCCAGCTTGCGTCGCAGCTCAATGGCGATCACGTCTTAAATACCTACCCAGATATTGGGAAAAGCATGACAGTTGGAGAAGCGAACAGATATGCTGAGGATGCAGTTAGGAGATTCATAGAAGCTGGGAAGGCTGCTCTTAGAGCCGGAGCTAACGAATCTGCAATTGTAACAATGAGATCTTCCCTTACTAGCCGAGTTTCTGTTGCAGACCATGCTAACCATGCGAAAACCTATTAGCTGCTAGTGGAACAATCGGTTGTAAATACATATCAGAATACTAGTACTGGTGAATGTAAATTTTTACGATCATAAAGGAGTACTTGTGACTAGAATACGGTGATTGTGGTAAAGAAATAGGAAAGGAACTTGATAATCTGTTTTCAAAGACCAGTATAAACTTGCTGTTGCAGTATTACCTTCAAATTTGAAATCTGTGCTTCGACACACGCATATACTTGCGCGTATGGTACAAGCAAGAGCGGTTTATGTAACCACTAAGCTTAAAGCCATATGTTTATTTTCTTTTAGTTAATCTACCCGTTTTACGGCCGCTTTCTTATTAAAGCTCGAGAACGATAGTTACTTCTTTCTAGTTCTAGAAGGGCTTTCGGCAAAGAAAGCATCATAAATTCGATGCTCTTATACCGTAGCGGGCTCATTGGTCCCGCGCCTTCTCGATGCCAATCTCGCACTTGACGCTCAATATTGGACGGATAATGTAGTTTTTGTTGCACTGCTTGGACAGAATGTGACCTTTTGTTTATGAATGGGTCTAAAGTGCAACCAAAAGTACGTCAAAAATAGTGGTATAATGTATTTAACAGTTAATTAAATAGCTGATTTTGCTCAACACGTACTCATTCTAAGCGATATAGTCGTTATCCAACTTTTGCGTGAATGGTACAGCTGTAGAGAAAAGATAGATGAAAGCGGCAGTGGCATGGATGAAGGAAAATTGCATAACAGTAGTACGAGAGACATGGCATGGATGTGCTGAAACATGGAGAAGACACCGCAGCGCAGCCCTGCCCTGACACATGCAACTGCTGTTAGAAGACGTGGCCTCTTCGCTGGAAATGATATAAACTAGTATTCTTTTGAAACAGCTCCATCCATTAATGTTAATGTAACCGTTATCCTGCAACTCAACACAGACTTCAAGGATCAAGTCTCAGATTCATGGAATTAACTTGTCATCTCTCATCGACTCAATCCAATATAAGATTGATTCCAATGTCTTGCATCTCATGGTAAAACCCAACCCATCAGATTTCCCTCTACTCCCTAGCATTTTCCATGGACAACGAAACAATACATCCATGAATTCCCAGTTTGCCATTTCTTCCATCTCTGTCTTCACTAATCCTTCCCTTTTTACAATCTCTTCCCACACTTTCTTCTTGTTGCTCATTGCCCTGGCAAACCAAAAGTCCTTTACCAGCATCTCTTGAGGCACTTCAACTTCAAATTTCTTCCCAATAATGGGCCATATCTCCTTCCATGTGAAACTTGAGCCGTTGATTGAATTGAATGCTTCACCATCTGTTGAACCTATTTCATCATTAGTAGATGCCCAGATGTGCTGTTCAGCTACGAGCCGAGCATCTGATCCATCAATATACACCTCTTCCCAGCACTCCTTTGTCCCTCCAAACACAAAAGGGAGATGCAAGTATTTGCAAATAGCTCCATACACGCACAAACTACCCACAACGTTGTATAATGTCCTATTCGAACTACCCATTAACAATCCAGGCCTAAGCACAGACCACGCCACCTTACCGGCTAGTCTGTCCTTGAGTAGATCCTCTAGAACGTAGTAGAAGTTACAGCTATCGCTGACTCTTGGGCAATCCTCATCGTAGAGGCCAACTTGTTTTGGCTTATGGCCTAGTCCTAGTGACACATAATGCTTAATTCCTGTCTGAAGCGAAACGTGCTTGAGGACATTAGTCTTTGGGAGGATAGCATTCAACGCGTTGGACATCATGGCCATGTTCTGATCACAGCATTCTCTGCTATCCAGAGGAAATTGACTGGCCCATGTCACCCAAAACATGTGAGTCACATCTCGTACAGCAGAAAGCTTCTTCTCTGTTTCTCGAGGAAGTAGCAAGTCGCACGAGATGAACTGATACTTTGGATTTTGGATAGGAAAGTTCTCAATTCTTCTTGCAATACCATAAACCCTTTTCCATTTAGAGTTTGAGATGAACCTTTTGGCAAGTTCCCTCCCAACAAGGCCAGTCACCCCGAAAATGACAGCAACACTTTCTGTATCAGTTTCAGTTCCTCCATTACTGGACTGATCTCTGCATGCCATCGACAAAGACATGCTTGGAATGGATGGTTAAAACTGCACATCACAGCAGCTATATATAGAGAATATTAATGACTTTGTAACAATGTATTAGCACCTAATCAAGCTCGAGCAACACAGTCTATTCCTTTTTAAGTGTCAATAATTGGATCAAAATATCCATAATTGAATTAGTTAAGCAACGTCAATAATTCTCAAGAGGTTGCTTTTGATGTAAAAGGTAGTACTTTATGCTCAAAATTGACGAGCAGCACGTGGAAAGTCAGCGTATAGTTGCGGCGCCAAACCTTATTGAAAGGCTTTCTTACCGGCAGATGGAGACATCGGCCGTTAACATGCTGGCAATATGGTTGCAATCAAGCTTTCCAAATTACTAGGATGTTGCAGCTATACCTATATGTCCAAGCTATAGTCTCCATGCTATCCGCCTCAACGTTTTCACGTTTTCAGGAATATGCTTCCTCCTCCATAACGGACAGCTTCATTATTAAATTCAGTGAATTTTTTAAAAGATTATAAATTTATTAATAATGTAATGATAATATTATTTTTTATTAATATTATATATAAATTAATTATAAATTAATCAATATAAAATCAATATATTTATAATATTTAATTAAAATTAATATATATAATTATATTAGATAAATTAAATCTACATAAAAAATTTCCATTCAGAAGGGAGCAATCTTAGCATTACAGTTGAGCTACTGCTTTACTTGAGCAGCTGGCATGGAATATTTGGTCTAAATTTCTTTGCGCAGTTTGAGGCGGTGCCTGGCCTACTTGCATTAAAGAATTGGATGCTGCTAACTGTGACAAGTTTATGTTCAGTCAAAGATTATGGGGAATCCCCATTCTTGCTCACAATGGATGTATATGAGCTAAGGGTGCATGAACCATGCGATTACTTGAATAATTTAGTAATGTCATTCTTGTTTTGTGGGTACAAATCACACTAACATGACTAGAATGGAAACATGTGTTAAACTAGAAATTAATTAGTGCATATTGTTTCTAATGCGAGTAAATTAATATTGTTTTATGGTTGGATGACATGTTTGTTACCTTTTTTAACCCATTTTAAATGATGCATATTATGTTTAGTATAGTTACATTTTTAAGTGTTTTATTGATAAATTCATGCATAAACACTTATTAAATTTTATATATACATGAATAATAGCAGAGCTAGAAACTTAAATAAGCTGAAATTAAAATTAAAAATGATAATTTAAATTGATTTTAAAATACATAATTTATTTATTTTAAAATTATATATTAATTTTTTCTAAATTATATATAATTTTTATTTAACCTTAATATACCTATGAAATTAAAATCAAACCTCTTCTTATAAAATTATGGATGGAGTTAGATTGGAGAACCACTGAGTCCCAATGTTTACTCCACTAGTATGTCATTGATTAATGTATAGTTATCATTAATTATCAGTATATAGATAATAACTAATATATGTGTAATATTTGATGAAAATTAATACATGTCACAATATTATTAATGAATTTATAATACTATGCGATGGACTATTAGAAAAATTAACAACAAATTTCTATCACTTTTCTTAATGTCTATCATTTAAAATAAGATGTCCAAAAATTTAGAAGTTTCATATATATTTTATAATCATCATTTTTAAGGATTATTTTACATGCAAATAACAGAAACAAAAAAATACTTTGGAGTTTTCATTAAAATAACCAAGTCATAATTTATAAAATTTATACCCATAAAATAAAATAATATAAAATAATATAAATCTTTTTAAATATTTAAATTTATACAACAAATAGATTATGAGTAAATGGTTTGGATAGCGAACTCTTATATTATTACATTCTAAGTTATTATGGAGATTTGTTGAGAAGATATAAATTAATTATTTCATAATGAAAATAAATGAGCCAAATTATAATTGAATATAATAAATTTTGAAAACTTATAATATTTATCATGTTTTAAAGTTTCATTTCTATTTTGTTAGTTTGACTTTTGATTAAAATACTTATTATATTTTTACTTTTAATTATATATTATTGTATATGTTATTTTTTTAAAATTTTTTCCTTTTTGAAATTGCTATTTTTTAAATTTCTTCTTCTCCTTCTTGATCATGTGGAATAATAATCCTATTCTTCCATTTCCTTTCTTAATGGTACATACCATAAATATATATCATGTATACTATATATACAATATATACTATATGTTGTATATTTTTATTTACTTATATTTACTATTGAAATCCCAAGAAGTGCTGGCAACACGTGCGATTTATAGTGGTTCGGCTAACTCTTGCCTACTTCCACTTTCTCCTAAGTCTTAACTTAGGGTTCCACTAAAATTCAATCTATTACAACAAAGGATTCACAAATGAATCCAATCCCCAGTGTTTTCAAAGCTTACACTCTAACCTTTACAATTTGAATCCTCACAAACAACTCAAATACACAATAATCCCCAATGGATTAATCTCACACCAACCCCACAAAGATTGCAATAATACACAAAGAGCAAATGAAGAAACAAGCTCAAAACTTACTTGTAAAAAGTGAGAATAGCTCAAGAACAATTGCTCTGCAAGTATATTTTCATTAGCAAAGAAAGTATGAAAGTTATTATTGTGAAACTAGCCGTTTCTCAAACTTTAAAACCTAATTTCTAAGACGTGTACGACCGTACAGTATTTGTATGCCCGTACGGATTCAAAACTAGTCGTTGGAAAATGCGAGGGAACTGTGGTACGGCCGTACCATCACTTGGTACGCCCGTACCAACCCAAGTTTCCTGACAAATAAATTTTCCTGCGAGTTCGCGTACGGCCGTACCACACATTGGTACGCCTGTACCGAAGCAGGTTTACTGACAAACTAAATTTCTGCGAGTTGACGTATGGCCGTACCAACCAATGGTACGCCCGTACCAAAACCAATGAAACAATACACACTTGGTACGCCCAGCCGTCTGGTCGTACCATTCACTTACAACAGTTGGTACGGGCGTACCAATAGTGGTATACCCGTACCAAGTACAAAAACACTTATAAAATTGCAAATAACTTAAATTGACTCACACGTGATACAACACTCAAAACCTAGGGTCTAACAATATCATCTGTTGAAATTTTAGTTTAATATCAGTATCATATTAATAATTTAAAGGAAGGATATTCATGAAATTATGAAACTACCCCTTCTATAAATATAATGGTAAAAGTCAAAAAAATTTATATTTAAATATTACTATTAATTTTATATGAACTATATGTATTAGTTATTTATAAAAAAGAATTATATTTTACTATAAACTTAATTTTTTTTACTATGGTGAGCACATTTCACTTTAGTTTGGTTTAAGAAAATTAAAATTTTTGGTTTAAAAATCAAAATAACTAAAAAAAATAGAATAAATGAAATGTAATATTGTAATGATTGAAAAGTAATATTAGATACATGGTTTTTTTTTATCATTTTATATGAAAAATTTTATGGAAAAAATTTAAATAATATTTTAAAAAAATATAACAATTGGTATAACAAAAAACAAATGTAATGTAATGTAATTAATATATTATTTTAAATTATATAAAAATTAATTAAATTAAAATTTTTATTAAAAGTTGATGTTGATAATATTTCAATTTTCAATTTTGATTTTGATAATTTAATTAATTTTATGATATCTGAATCATTATCTGAATTTTTGATATTTTAATATTTATTTTATATTTTGATGTCTAATTATGAATTTCATATCTCAATTAATATGATTTTATTTTATTTTTCAGATTAGATTAATAATCAATTAATTATTTATGAATAAAATGGGTTTAATATAGTTGCAATGAAGAAATCTAAATGATGAATATATAAAAATTGATATGTAATGAATAATACATTAGTTTAGTTATATTTGATTTGATATGTATTCATGAATATATTATATCTAAAAAAGTAACTATCAATTTTATATATATATATATATATATATATATATATATATATATATATATATATATATATATATATATATATTCATACCAGATATATATAACATGTAAATTGCATATAATTAGTTAAATTCAATAAAAAAAATATACAAAAAATTATATTAAATATTGGTATCAAAAATTCTATTACATTTATTATTAATATTAAATCATTAATAATTTATTATCTTATATTTATACTAAATAAATAAAATTATAACTAACGACAAATAAAATGTCAGTTAACAAAAATATAAAAATACTGTCCTCCATTAAAATAATATAAAAATAGATTAATAAGTGAAAAAATCAATTTCAAAATGTACGGGGTTTTTATTAGTAAATATGAAATTTATTTTCAACCAAATACTAATTGTGAGCTTCGGTTCCGTTTTTCGGCTTGTTTAACGGGTTTTAACTTTTGAAAAGCAAGCGTGGATTGTGGAGTCGCCACCTAGTTTGTTTCTATTAATCCAATTGAATTAACTTTTGAAAACTAGGAAATAAAACTTAGGTTTTCCAGAGTTGAAAACATCCTT
>CANYBF010145237.1:0-22818 GCA_948192965.1 Dalechampia spathulata | reverse complement strand
CTGGTTTGTTTAGTTGCTCAATTGAGTTGACTAGATAAGCCGGGTGGCGACTCCACGTTATTTTCTCGACGCGATCTGTCTAGTTCCTGTAGTAACTCAGGGGTCAATACTTTCGAGAGCAAGCACCACGGCATCTCACGCCAATAGCGTGCAGCGCTCCTACGTCCGGGATGCGCTACTCTCACACACCCTTTCCTACTATAGGTCTCGAGACTCGTCTCCCCTATGGGAGGGAATAATCTAAATGATTCCATTAGGAATCCCATCATCATTAATTGATCCAGTATGCCCAGAGCTTAGCTCTGCACTCATTACCCTCTTTCTTTTCTCTCCTTCCTTTACCTCTCTTTTATCTTTATGCCTGCCATATCACTTGCACTTATGCATCATTCCAGTGAGAAGAATACATTCAGTCCACCATAAAGGAATAACTATACCAAATCCTAGCATAACAAACATAAGCACCCACATAACTCATCGTAACAAGCATAAGCATCACTACAACTCATCAGACAGTAGCAGATCAGTACAAACCTCATGCTCGGACTTTACTTAAGTCTCAAGGCATGGAAATAAGCCAAAACATAATAATAGGTATAAAACCAATACAATGGTAGCACTAACCTGAAGTGAGACTACTTTTAGCATAGGTCGGTAATCCCGTCTTTATCAATCACCACATTAAACTCTTAGTTTGCAAACCTTTTCGATCACTAAAGACTCTTCCTCTGGTGGCTAGAAGGGTTTAAGGGAGGTTTAAGGAGGTTAACTAATGAAAAACCTTAATACTTATCCTTTGACTCGTCAAACTTAAGTCGCATACGGCCGTACGGATCTTGGTACGCCTGTACCGAACTAAAACTTCTGACAAGCACATTTCCTGCGAGGGACGGTACGCCTGTACCACTTTAGTATGCCCGTACGTCCATAATCCACCTGACAAACCTAATTTCCTATGAGTTCACGTATGGCCAGACCACCAATTGGTTCGCCCGTACGGTCTCCAGGAGCCTAAATCCCTCAATCCCCCTATTTTGTTATGCCCATACGGTGACCCGTACGCCCGTACCACCATAAATCCTCCTTCTTCCACTCTTTCTAAATGCATATCCAACATACCTATTTCACAATCAATATAAACACTTCTAAAACCTCACTCCCAACATGCCCGACTTGGTGTTCGCCCCTTACACTACAAGGATACATCAGTAAGGCGGCAACACCCATTCATCCTATCTTATAACACAAGAACACGCGTCTTAAAGGTACAATATCCCATCATTCCATTAATACACTTAACATCGTCATTGTTCATATGCATACATTCACAAGGCATTTAAAAATCAGGGAGCAGTATCACATTTCAATCAAATAGTAGATAAACACTCAAATACACAAGCATATACATATACATATGCATACATTAAGACCAAACTACCAGGGTCTCCTATGCGGGTATGACACCAAGATATGTATACGTATACATATACATCCGAATACTCATACGCAAAAAGACCAAAACTTCTAGGGTGTCAAATGCGGGTGTGACAACTCTCCCCCCTACAAAGAATTTCATCCCCAAAATTCCGGTCCAACTCATCTACAACTCAACAAAATAAATTGTACCTGCTGCCGGATTCGCGGATAGCGACAGCTCATTCCGGCGTAGATGGTAAACTCTTGCTGGTCCTCCGTAAGGTTGATTCACTGACCCCTGGCTACCATCCTTAGCCATATTGTCTCGGTCCCTATCTCTGTCTGTGGCCACAGCCTCTGTCTGTGCAGTCCCAGGTAAAGGTCAAACTACAGAACCTTGCTGATGTGAACTACCCTCGACTGCTGTAGACCTGAGCGGCACTGTCCGACTAGGACACTCCCAAGTATAATGTCCTGCTCCTCCGCACCGATAACACCTCAGTGATCCTCTGCTCAGTCGTAGCTCAGAACCACTACGATCACCAATATGCTCACTCTGAGTCTGACGAGGTAATGATGGTCAAAACTCTGATGATCAAGACCCACCTGACCCGTCGTGTCTGGCTCGCTTTTGTGATGATGATGAAGAGGATGGATGAGAATCACTCAACTGTCACCTCATAGAGCTCTGGTGATCCTCATCTTCCTGAAGCGTCTGCTCTTAATCTAAGGCATTGGAGATCAGAGTGGAAAAATTATCATATTGGAATCCCTGAACAAATGACCGGAGCCTCGGTCTCAAGCCTTGCTCAAACCGTTTGCACCTCTCTCTGCTCGTCATCAAGATATGACCCGCATAATAAGCCAAACGGGTATACTCCCTCTCGTACTCAGCCACTGTCATGTTACCCTGCTGCAATCCGAGGAATTCTTGTAGTTTCCGATCCGTATAAGCACTCGGAACATACTTCTCCCGGAATTCCCTCAGAAAATCTTGCCAAGTTAAGATAGGAGGTTCAGCTAGACTCTGTGGAATTGTTTTCCACTACTCATAGGTATCATCCTACAGCAAAGAGATGATGTAGTCCAGTTTCACCTCATCCAGGAAACCCATCTGTCAAAAAATCCTCTGGGTACGCTCGAGCCACATCTTTGCAATGTATGGATCTATGGTCCCTGTTAAATCTGTTACCCCATATGCCCGTAGCTTCTGGAAATCCCTCTTATACTCTTCTCTCTGAGGAACTACCACTGAAGGTGGTCTAACCTGCTCCATCTGCCCTTGCAGCATCTAAAAGAATTAGGCAAACTGTGCTGCCAATGGATCTGCTCCAGTAGCTGCAGGTTGCTCTGTTTGTGGTGCTCTGGCAGCCTGATCTCTCTGTGGTGCTGCCTCCCTAGCCTGACTACCAACCTCTAAACTATCGTCTCGGGCATGAATATTACCCCTTTCACTGCTAATCCCAGCTCTATCAGACATGATCAAAACCCTGTACTTGATGCTTATGCTATCACTACACAAAAATAAACATTAGCACCTATCAGCAGCACGGACTATCAAGACTCCCATTTATGCAAGTTTCCTATTTGGCAGTAGACATAAATGTACACGAGCAACACATACGAGCTAACCATTGCTCCCTAAGCAACCATAGCCCAACGAGCTAACCATAGCTCTGATACCACTTAAACATGTCACACCCCGACCCAAGACCCACGAGGTGACGACATGATCTCGTAGCATAACCATCACTTTCCTGTCTCAGAAAAATAATAATTATACTACAAGGGATTTTAAACTCTAATGCTCATATAAAAATTCAATAACATAAAGATATAAATAAATACAAAACCCCTGGATATATACATGGCTTCTTATACAATACATTTAGTATACTGCCAAATACTACAAATACAAAGGAACATGCATAAATATACAAGCCGCAGGAGTCCATCCAGAAGTCCACGTACCAGCTATTGTACCTCTAATCTTGGTGCTCACCCTCTGAACTCGGACCTACGTTCATAAAATGATAAACACTGAGAATAATCTCAGTGGTGCTAGGAACACAAAGCATGTCATACACATACACAGGTCAATCCACACAGCATACAGCTAAGCATATTGCACACAACCAAACAACAGTATCACAAGCAATACCGAAAATCTCTGCCTAACCACATAATCATGAAGGCTTAACAATACTATGCACTCGCCCTCGTTTTGGTGCCTCTCGTACTATTTTCAGGCATCTCACTCCCGTATCATATCAATTAATATTGGCACCTCTCGCACCAGTAAGAACATCTCATTCCCTAATTGATAGATACCGATACATCTCGTACCTCGGTACATCTCGTACCTTCATATCGCCACCCTTATTTCATCCCCTCATCATACTATGCTATGCCATCATTCATAATGCATGAACAAGCCACAATATACATTCCTTCCCGGAACCCATATTCAATAATCACAAGACATGTTCCTTCTCGAAACCAATAAACACAACATGCATTCCTTCTCGGAACCAATCATCACATACAAGGCACAAACATAGGGGATTCGATCCCCAAACATCAGTTCCAGACCTTTCCAGGCCTTAGAATAAGAAGGAAAGTAAATCGGTATCACATACAATAAAACCTAATACAAACCTGAAGGAAGAAGACTGCTATCTCAAGCCCGTACTCTCGGTTCTAACAAGCTCTAGCCTTTACTCCGCGCTCTCGTACTAGCCCGGTGCTTAGAAGTCCTTCTACTGGTGTTTCTTAGGGTTTTGGGACGTTCAGAAATGTTTAGGGTGAAGAACATAAGGAAAGAAGCTTATGTTCATCTGTTAAAAAGCCCAACTTAAGTTGCGTACAGCCGTACCACCATTTGGTATGCCTGTACTGCTCCATTCTACCTGACAAACCTAAATTCCTGCGAGCATGTGTACGGCCAGACCATCCACTGGTACGCCCATACAGCCTCCAGGAGCCCTATACCTCTTACTTCCCCTATTCGGTATGACCGTACGGATCCCCGTACGCCCGTACCACACTCCATTCTTCTCTTCTATCTCTCTCTCGCACTCCTATGCCACCTAAAACACCCAAAACACATACCAAACATCCATAAAACATTCACCCATGATGCAAAACTCATGCATCCATGCAATTACACTGCATAACACATCATCACGATGCACACACAGTCACAGAATACCGGGCACATACGCATGCATCATACCAAGACATGTATACCTACACGTATACATCCAAACACTCATACGCAAAAAGACCAAAACTTCTAGGGTGTCAAATGTGGGTGTGACACTTATGCTGTTTACTTAGAGAATCAGTTCACTCAAGTTCATTTGGGTGATTTCCTAAACATCTCAAGCTACTTTCAGGAACTCAAAATGCTCTCTGATCAACTTTCCAACATTGGTGAGCCCGTTTTAAATCAAAGGTTAGTTCTTCAGTTAATTATGGGATTAAATGATAACTATGATGGTATGGATACATTCATTCAACAAAGTGATCCCTTACCTCCATTCTATGAGGCTCGTTCAAGGCTCATCCTTAAAGAAACCCATAAAGCTTGGCAAACCGCAACCACAGTCGACTCCTCCAACATCGCCCTTCTCACCATCAAATTCAATGCTGATTCAGGTTCTGGTCGAGGTGCTGAAAATACCTCCAACTACAAAGGGTGTGGGGGTAATAACCATAACTCTCAACCTTACCAACATCACAAAGGGAAAAATGGTGGTGGCCATGGAAAAGGTCGTGGTGTCAACCACCACTATTGTGGACAATAACAAAGGGGACAGTCGCACGGGGAGCAGCAGGGCCACCAGTGGTAGCAGTAACCTCAATAGGGTAATTAACAGCCCTTGCCATACTACTCATAGCTAGTCTACCTACCATAGGGTGTCTACCTACCTTGCCCTTACCCGACCACCACTTGGGCATGATCACTAGCACGCTAGTCCAGGAACCTCGGATCTCGTCCTCCGTAAGCGTATAATGCTTAAGTTCCTACTCTATCAAACTCCGCACCAACTGACATTGAAGCAGCCATGCATACCATGTCTATTAATGTTTCTGATGAGAACTGTATATGGACATTGGAGCGACCTCACATATGATTGCATCTCAAGGTACTCTCTTATCCTATTTTAATACGAGTGATAACAAAAATATTCTTATTGGTAATGGTCATGAAATTCCTATTCATTGTTATGGATAAAAATCCCTTTCCTGACCATATCCACCATTACATTTAAAAAATATCCTTCATGCTCCTAAACTCATTAAAAACTTAATTTTAGTGTGTCGTTTCACCATTGACAATAATGTTTCTATTGAGTGTGATTCTTTTGGCTTTTCTGTGAAGGACTTAATGTTAAGAATGCCTATAATGAGATGTGATAGCATCGAGGACCTTTATCCATTTTCCACCACCACCAGTCATCTCGCCACCTCTCCATGTACTTTTGCTACCATTTCTCCTAGTTTATGGTATAATAGATTAGGTCACTTGGGAGCATCAATTTTACACTCTCTTATCAATAATAAGTTTCTTGAGTGCAAGCCTTCTTATTCTTCATTTGTTTATGAGTCACGTATTTTTGGAAAACATATTAAGTTGCCTTTTTCTTGTTCATCTTCCTGCACTACAATGCCTTTTGATATTATGCATAGTGATTCATGTACCTCTCTGACTTTAAGTTTAGCAAGCTACAAATATTATATTCTTTTCCTTGATGGTTACACTAATTTTTTTGTGGACTTTTCCTATTGGTAAAAAATCTCAAGTCTATAACACTTTCCTATCATTTAGTGCTTTCATTAAGACTTGATTTGAGAGGCATATCAAATATTTTCAATATAATAATAGGCGGGAATTCAACAATGAATCATTCAAATTATTTTACCATAAAAATAGTATGCATTTTTGTTTCTCATGCCCATATACTTATCCTCAAAATGGAAAGGCCGAATGCAAAATTTGTACTATAAATAATTTGATTCGTACTCTTCTTGCCCATTCTTCTATGCTCCTTTCATTTTGGCATCACGCTCTTCAAATGATAACTTATTGTTAGTATATGCTCTAGAGTATCATGTTTCATTGTAATTTGATATTGAACCATTTATCAATAAGAGGCATTATTCATTATTCAGTTTACTCGATAAGTTATTAACTAAATAATGAATTCCAAGATGTTAGAACAATACAAAGGAATTCATAAAGTAGTTTATGAAATGAGATTCTTATTATATGCAAATGTTCAATATCTAAATTGTCCCTGATCAATATATTAATAAGAATGGATATTATTAATACGGTTAAGATCAGCATATGTTATACTTCCTTAAGAAATGATTCTCATTCATCATGACAAGAGTTGTCTAAAGTGAACATGTGGATGAGTAGTGGAGGACTGACTTATTGGAGGCCTTGCCAATGAGATTTCATATGGATAATTGATCGATGTCTGTGAAACATATCTCACTCATATCAGTAGTGCAAGTATCCTTAAGACTTGAGATAACAAGGTTATCTTAATTATGGATCACTATATTTTGACTCCTATGTTTTATTCCTCCATAGGTGGCGTTCATAACTTGGAGTTTGGATATAGTGTGAAGTAGTTAAAGGTATTTGTTTATCAATAAAGGATTCACCATCCTAGATTAAATGTAGGGATTTTATCTCATTGATTCATGTAATATTCTTTATTCAAGAATCTCTAGCCAGAGTATGATGCTTATTGATGAATGAGTTTCATAAGGGCATTTTAGGAATAAAGATTATGGTACATGAAACATCAAATTTAAGGTATGATCTAACACACTTGATCATGCATTGAGTTGATATTAATCCATACTCAAACCTGAATAAGATAAAGGATGATGAAAGGAGTTTATTGCATGCAATCTAATGTGGAAAGGTTGTAGTCAAACTAATGACCTCTTGGAATTTGGGTAGTCATGATGTGTGGCTAGACACCGCTCATGATTTACATATCATACATTGCTAACATGTCAAGAACTCAAAAGGTCACACATTAAAAGTAAGAAAATGATACTCACGAATGGATATTGGTGAAATAATGTTTTTATGGTTATAAGATAACCTAGATTTTTCATGTTCATTAGAAAGATCATGAAAATAGCTTTGATTTGATACCAAGATCATTGAAATCTGACTAGTAGAACTCAAGATACAAGTGATTTAATATGACATGTTTTACATGCATGGTATATACTGGTTTTTGACGGAATTAATTGACCTAATGGTCAAAATGTGAATGTCACATAACTTATTCATGTATGATGAATTAAATGGAAGTGCACATGATTTTCATGTGCTTCTGGAAGGGAATTTAAGTTAGTCACATGCAAATCACATGCCAGAAGCATATAACATGCATATGACTTGACTTAACATAACCTAAACCTAATTAGGGTTATATCATTATGTTTTAGTGAAAACATATTGAGTGACTAAAGAAAATTTTAGTTGCCTCTCTTCTCCTTCTGGTTTCTAAGTATTTCAAAGCTCAAGAACAAGAAAAATAATTCAGTTTTGATAGAACATTAAGAAGAAAACCGAATTCAATCATCTTTCTTCATCCATTCTGTTTTATGTTTTATTTTACTAGTCTCTAAAAAAACTAGTAATTTGATTACTAATCATTTTCTTAACTTGTGTGGATAGTTTGGAGATCCTCTATTCTTGGGGATTGAAAAGTGTGCTACAACTTTTTAGAAGGATAAGGAAAGAAGGATATTGACTTAAAGTAAGTTTTTCAGTCTCTTTTGTATAATCTTCTTTGTATGTGATGTTTTCTATGTATAAAATTATTAGATCCATTGTTAAACGTGTATTTAAAATTTTTTAAATTTCATCTTCCACTGCTAAACACGTTTTCATAAACCAATACTTATCTCTTAAACATTCTTTCTAGTAAGACCCTCACACACTCCTCCCCAACTTAAATCCTTTATCATCGAGATTCCTCCTATGCTCACTTACAGACTTTTGGTTGTTTGTGCTATCCTTTGTTTCCCTCCACCACTATTAACAAACTTCAACCTCGCTCTACCCCGTGTGTGTTTTTAGGATACCCTACTAATCATAGGGGATACAAATGTTATGATTTATTTTCTTAAAAAATCATCATCTAGGCATGTCCTTTTTGATGAGTATCGGTTTCCTTTTGCTAGTTTGCATACACCATTCTATCATTCTTATAATTTCCTTGATGATGTTATGCATCCTCTATTAAGCCAACAATTACACCAATTAGCCCTTCTCCTACAACCGCCCATGCCTAGCCCTTCTCAACCCCCTACCCTACTGGTCACCAACCCTTACGACTAAGACCCTCCCTTGCCCAACCATCTCTCCCACCTTTGCCAACCGCTTCCCCACTACCTCCGGCCCATCCTCGGACCATGATTACCTGTAGCATGCATGGGATTATTCAGCCCAAACATCAATTTAATTTGACAAGTTCTGTCACCCCATCTCCTCTTCCCTGCAAACCCAAAGATGCCTTTTCTGACCCAAATTGGAAACTTGCCATATTAAATGAATATAATGCTCTTATTACAAATAAGACATGGGAGTTAGTACCCCATCCTCCTAATGTTAATGTTCTTCATTCTATATGGATTTTTTTATGTTAGAAAGAATTTTGATGGTTCTTTTAAGAGGCACAAAGCCCATCTTGTTGGTGATGGCAGGTCTTAGTAGGTTGGTGTGGATTGTGATTAAACTTTCAGCCCAGTGGTTAAGCCCGCTACCAATTCGGACCATTCTCAGCATATCCTTGTCTAAATCTTGGTTGATTCATCAGTTGGATGTCTAAAATGCTTTCTTGCATAGGTATAGACATGGTATACATCCTTTTATATGTTGACGACATCATCCTCACTACATCTTCTAATGCTCTTCATCAATCTATTATGTCTTGCCTAGCTTCTAAATTTTCTATGAAGGAATTGAGCCCTTTAAGCTATTTTTTAAGCATCACCATTACCAAACATAAAGATGGGTTATTTCTTTGCTAATGCCAGTATGCTGAATAGATTATCGAATGAGCTGGCATGATATCTTGCAAAACTACACTGACACTTGTTGATTCTAAGTCCAAACTTAGCATCTTATCAAGCACTCCTTATGCAGACCATACTCATTATCGTAGCCTTGCTAGTTCCCTGCAATACCTTACTTTCATGAGACTAGATATCTCATATGATGTCCAACAAGTATGTCTCCATATGCATGCTCCCAAGGTTACATGACTACTCTTAAAAGAATTCTCCGATACATCCAAGGTACTCTTACTTTTAGCTTGCATCTATCCAAATCTCTAGTCTTTGGTATTCTTTCTTATACTGATACTGATTGTGGCAGGTGTATTGATACTAGATTATCCACATCTGGTTATTGTGTGTTTCTTGATGATAATTTGATCTCATGGTCCTCTAAGCGACAGCCCACCTTGGTGATAATTTGTAATTTTCTTTTAGAACTACATGTTTTGATCCAAAAAGCCACCTTGGTCTATTGTGATAATATTAGTGCAATCTATCTCTTCGACAATCCTATTAAACATCAACGTACTAAACATATTGAAATGGATATCCATTTTATTCATGAAAAAGTTGCTCGAGGATAGGTTTGTGCTTTACATGTCCCATCCCGTTATCAAATTGTTGACATATTCATTAAAGGCCTTTCACGTGTACTGTTTGATGATTTTTGAGTCAATCTCAATGTATTGGATCCTCTCGCTTCCATTGCAGGGGAATGTTAGATTATGTAAATAATCTAGTGATATCTTTTAGCATATATTCCTTTTATGTATATCCCTTTTAGTTACCTTCTTTGTAGCCTTAATTATAGCTAACAAGGTTGTACATATTTGACCTTAATTACTAAGAAACACAAGGATCATTCTACTTTCATTTTGATGTAACTCTCATAGCTGATATGGATATTTAGGAGTCCCATTAAACTCATACTCTAGGATTGTGCTGGTTATTTGAAAAGTGACTAATCTATATGTGAGGTTCAATTTACTCAATACTCTTCTCACAATGCTTGGTAAGTCTTTACATGGATCTTCTATATCAATTTCTAGAACATTGACTAAGCCAACATCCACCAGCTTAACTTTCCACAGCTTTCTTTGCTTTTACCTACAAACTGTCACACCCAGCCCATACCTGGTATGACATGCTCCCGTAGTATAAACAGTGACCTCCAAGAGAAAGCTGTTGCCTACATTACAAAGGATACAAAGGATATATATATCTACATATGGTTCAAAGTATACATATGAGTACCTTACAATAACCACCACCAAAAAGCTATACAACTACTGTCTCTACAAATTACACAAACAACATGATCGGAGTATGCCTCAAGAGTCCAGTACCACTTCAAGAATAGCTTTTCTCCGCTGACGACCTCTACCTCTTCTCGGTTCGTTCTCCTGAAAACTCGATACCTACATTCATCAAATGATAAACGCTGAGATAAACTCAGTGGTGCTAGTGCTCCCCTAAGCAAGCACATAAAGGAATAAAGCCAACTTATACATCTTTTAGCAATCATACAGTCACCATACACAGCAAAAGCACTATCACAATACCTCATTATAGATAACATAATAGAGTGCATTTACATTACATGAAATGAGAATGCAACCATGCTTTGCAATCTTTCTCATCCTTGTTTCTTCCATTCACTCTTGTTTTCTTATAATTGTGCACATTCCTTTCGCGTATACTGGGTTCCTGTAGGTACCAGTACTTATCTCCCGAAGGAGGGCATTTAACTGTATGGTGCCTTGCACCCATTTCCTACTGTAGGTCTCGAGACTCATCTCCCTTAGAGAGGTCATTTATTTAAATGATTCCTTAAAGGAATCTCATCATCGTTATTTGACCTAGTATGCCCAGAGCTGAGCTTTGCCCTCATCACTCGCTTTCTTTTCTCTCTTTTCCTTCCTTCCTTCATCACCATGCATGCCATGAATATATTACATGCACTTATGCTTCATACCATAAGGGAATATACACCTATTCCATCATATCATAAGGTTATACCATTATAAAGCAATGAAAAACATCAAGTCATAGCATATCAAGCATAAGCATCAACATATCACGTCAAAGCAATAACATCTTAACATGAAACCTCATGCTTAGACTTTACTTAAGTCTCAAGGCATAGAAATAAGCCAAAGCATGACAACAAGCACAAACCTAGCACAAACATGAAGTTAAACTACTTCTAGCGTAAGCTTGTAATCTCGTCTCTATTGATCACCACGCTCAACTTCTAGTTCTCATACCTCAGAGGCCACTAAGAACTCTTCCCCTGCTAGTTTTAAGGGTTTAAGAAGGTTTTAGAATGATAAGGAAGGAAGAAACTTTTAATACTTATCCTTTGACTCATCAAACTTAAGTCGCGTATAGCCGTATGGATCTTGGTACGCCCGTACCGAACTAAAACTCTTGATACCCTATTTTTCCTGCGAGCAGTGGTACGCCCGCACCCTATTCGGTACGCCCGTACCACCATAATCCACCCGATACACTCAATTTCCTGTGAGTACACGTATGGCCGAACAACTCTTTGGTACGCCCGTACCGTCTCCAATAGCCTAAGACCTCTCATCTCCCCTATTTGGTACGCCCGTACGGAACCTCGTACATCTATACCACAATCCACTCTTCCCTTCCAACTACTCTAACTCACTCCTAAGCTACCTAAAACACCAACAACACATCCCAAACACTCATACCATCATTCACAAACCCTGCATACATACACCAACACATTACATCACATCATCACAATCCATATACATCATACACAGTATAAATACACAGTTACATCATACCTCATACGCATGCACATACACATATTTACATTTACATACCCAATACATTACACCTCAAACCTACCATTCATCTAACACATTCACATGCAACATATCAAACTCCTAGGGTCTCTAATATGGATGTGATACAAACTGAGTCATCCATTTGATTATTCATGGATGTAAGGATGTAAGGAAGTACAAGCTTTGAACAGATGATATATTAAATCTATGATCTTGTTATCAATAGAGTATTTGATATCTCCAGGATGATATTAATCTATCTTTTGAAGGAGCTTTTCTTTTTTAGCTACCTGTTCTTCAAATTTTCCTCGTCTCTAGTGTAAAGACCAAGCTTTTTAATGTATTCAAATATTTCTTCAATGGTATCTTTTAGATAGTTATAATTCATCTTAGATAACCCTTTCTAAAGCTTTGAATACAACCAGAAACCTTCTTTCGAAAGTTCTTGACTATTACCAGTCTATGCTAAAGTAGCATAATCTCTTTCAAGATTCATCTTACTACTTTTACCTTTGATTTCTTTTAATGCAAGTTCTCTCAGTTTCTCGGAGCATTCTATATTGAGATAAGTTCCTTCTGGTAAAAAACTGTAATTTTTAAGAATTTCTTCCTTAGGCATTTTAATACCTTTAAGATTTACATCTCCATATTCTAACTTAAAATCTATCACCTTGAGTGGTTCATACCATTCTTTACTAAACTCATCATTCCATCTTGATGGTTCGATTAACTCTAAGAGAGTATCAACATGTGGTGGTTTTAAGTATTTTATCCAATAGTCATACTTCCTTAACAGCTCTCTAAGCAGCCCAATCATTTCTTCTTCTTTAAAAAGGTTCTCCTCTTCTCCAAGAAGGTCATCATCTGAAAAATTTTCTCTAGATAATTCTCCATCAATTAGGCAGTCTGATACTAGTTTAGTGGGGTTTCCACTTTTTAGTTCATGATAATTATCACTAAAGATGGGCTTGCTTTCTTTAATTATTGATTCACTTTTTTAGGCCAAGGATTTCTCCTTACATTCTTATTATGGGACCTGAGTGTCCTTAATATTATTGTAGACCTGATCCACCAGTTCTTTCAAACTCATAGTTGCAAACTTGCTTTGACATTCTATTGATAATTACCATGTTCGCTTGCAATGCTAGTAAAGACTATTTTTTGATATCTTTGCTTTCTTTTTCATCTTGTTCAGACCAGAGCTTGTGCTCTCATTCTCCTTCCTCTTAAGAGGACATTGCTTTTTAGTGTGTCTCTATCTTTTGGAATCCTAGCATAGCTTGATCTTGGTAACAAGATCTATCTATAAAATTAATAAGTTTAAGATAAAGAGAAATCAACTATTACATTTTTATCAGATGGAATAAATTCAATATCAAATCTATAATAACTAAATTATTCTTGCAACCTCAAGATTCTAGTTTGTCTAGCCCCTTTGAAGTTCAAATTCATAAATCTTTTTACATAAGTTGAATATGTTTTAAGAATGAACCTTTTAGGAGCTAAAAAGATATAAAAAAGCTTTTATACCATTTTTTGTAGTAAGAGCTTCCTTTTCATGAATTAGATAATTCAATTTTACACCCTTAAAAGTTTTAGATCAATCCTTACAAAAAGGTTTAGGTTTACGATCCTTAATTTTAAATATTGCGCCTCAATGACTATCTAAAGCATCTGTCTCCAAGAATAACTCATCTGCATCAAAAGGTAAATTCAAACAAGGTAAATTTTTAATTCTTTCTTTTATCTATCTTACCGCTTGAGTGTCTTCATCATCCCAATACTAAGGTGTTTTATTTGAAGTTTTTTTTACAATTCTACTTAAATATTTAGATAGATTTTTAACAGATTGACTAGCATAGTTAGCAAGTCCATAAAACCTTTGCACTTGCTTCCTATCAATTAGTTCATCAGGAAACATAGCTATCTTTTTTGATATATGGTCTTACAACCATACTTTGCCTTTAGCTATTTCTATTCTTAAGAATTTTACTCGTTCTTTGAACCATTCTATCTTTCTTTCAAATAGAATCATACTTTTCCTTCAAAAGATATAAGTCACTTGTTCTTAGTGTGTTACACCCATAAATAGGGGGTTAGTAGGATGAGAATATAAGTTATAAGCAAAGAACTAATGGCATAATATGTAAATTGAGAAAAAATGAACTTAAGCTTATATTAAGTTATACAAGCATAATCGGGTCAAACGTGTAGACTAAATAGTATGTATTCGGGTCGAGGAGTATGATATGATAAAATAATATTTGGGATAGAAACTAAGTTAAATATACGAATTAAAAATATTAAAGTTAAATGTGCTTGAAAGTGGAGGATGGGTGACCTCCCCGGGAAACGTGCGATTTTCAATCACGTAAGCTGTTTTAGATGATTTAAGTTATGAAATATTATCTGAAGTAAATTGGGGATTCTAATAAGCTATTTGGAGGTGTTCGGGATTGAAATATAGCTAAAGATATTGAAAAGGACATAACTAGTATTAATGGAATTGTTTAAGGGTAAAGTTGGAAATACGAAAAATTTGTAAGGGTAATCTTGGAAAGTTCAATTTTAAGGATTAAATTGCTAATAATTAAAGTTAAGGGATTGATTTAAGATGTTTTAAAGTTTATGGAGAGACTTTTTTGGTAAAATTTAGAGTTTGAGGGCTAAAGTGTAATTTCTCATAAATTTAAGGATTAAAGTGGTACTTTTTCCAACTTAAAGACTTATTATATTTATTATATTTATTAAATTAAGTAAGAAATAAGAGAGAGGAGAGAGAAAAGTCAAAATTTTGGAGGGGAAAAAGAAGAAGAAGGAGAAAATCATCTTAAGGTAATTTCTTAACTATTTTTCATGAAATTTTTTAAAGATTTTCATAAAAAAAAGTAGTAATCTATCATTTGGTATAAGTTTTATCTTAGTAAAGTTGAAGAATAAGTTGGTGGAAGTAAGTGAGAGATTAGGGATTTTTGGGGATTTCTTGATTAAGGTAGATTTAAGTTGATTTTAAGGTAGAATAACATGTATTTACTATGAATTAAGCTTTGGTTTGAATTAAAATGATGTGAAATGAATTTAATGGTGAATGAACAATTAGGCCAAGCATGGGTTCTTTATGGAAATGTAATTTAGTTTAATTTAGTTTGATTAAATGATGGTTAATGAAAGGAAATTTGTTAAAATTAATGATTATAATAAGAAATATGAAAATGTATGCTTGTATATTTAGTTAAAGAGAGGTATGCATATAGGTGAAGAGTTTGATGAGGAATGAATGTGTTTAGGTGTTTATTAGAATGAAAAATGATGATTTGAAGTGTTAGAAGAGAATAGAATTCAAGAAAAACCAATGTTATTTAAGAAAGACATTTTTTGCTATTATAGGTTTTTATGGTATTTATATTGTTTAAATGTATATGATGATAGAAATATGTTTTAATGATTGAGAATGTATAATATTTGATGGATAATATGTAAAATTTTAGATGGATGGGATATCAGAAGAGTTAATTGTTGTATATTATGCTTAATTTGAGATTTGATATTATATATTATGAATTATGTAATATGAATTGGAGATATGGAAATGATGTTTTGGAAGGTGGATTAGTAGATTTGGAAGATGTGATTTTAGGATATCCAAATTGTAGACGAAACTCTGTTGAAATTTTGTCAGAATTCTGTAATTTGGATAAGTAGTTAAATAAAGTGCAGAAAGAGGTTTAAAGATGATTAATATAGTAACTTACTTTAGTATGATGAATGAAAGTAGGAATTGGACTTTAGTTACTCTGTAGTTTTTACAGTAGTTGAAAAAGCTAAGTTATAAAGCTTATTCTGATAGATCTGTCACGTTCTGTTATTATAGTTAAAGGAAACAAAAGAAGTGAAGAAGAGAAACAGAGGGAAGTGGAAAAGAAATTCCATTAGAGGTGCATGCACAATAAAATTTGCTTTAAAATGATTTTATCTAAAATGGTTGTTTAATTGTCTGTTTTCTACAATCAATTACAAAATGAGTATTAATGTTGCTTAAGGATTCTTTATTATGAAAAATGTGTTTTACTTGGCTATTTAATTTGTGAATTTATTCCATATTATGTTATTATATTTGATATATGATTTGATAAGAAACTTAAAAACAAATTGTATCTCATAACCGGTAACAGACGGATGATTATGAGATGTTCCTCATTGGGTTGGAGGTTGAGATATTTGGTCCCTCTCCAATGAGAGGTGTGCACTTTATAGTATATGATCACCTAAGGATAGGATTGAGACATGTCTTCTATCTAGGTTACAGTGATTCGTTGCTTTAACTTGTGATCTAGATAGATGAGATTAATCACCTTCGGGGTGGGATTGAGACCCATCTCCCATCCGGGTTACATGTTTCCTATAACTTGTGACAGAGGTAAAGGATGAGACAGATGATAGTGATGATATATTTATAATTAAGATTAAATATTTGATTTACATATTTATATAATATTTTATTTGATTTATACATTGTTGGAATTTATTTTACATGATCACTTTATTTCTTGAAAATGATGTTTTATTATTATATCTTTATTTGTTCAACAATAAGGGGATTTGGTCTTGCTTTTAATAATATTCATTTTATATTCTTACTTTATTTTTGTTTATTGTGTACTACTGAGGTCATACTCAGCGTTCATCTTATTAAATGCAGATCAGAGAAGAGTTAGAAGCTAGGTCTAGTCGAGATTTGCACCTGGCAAGCCGAGGTTGTTAAAAAGGATCTCTTAGGCATCTATCGTGTTATGTCTATTTATATTAAGTAAGATGTAAGTATATTACTAAGATAATACCCAGAGACATCGAATTTTATTTATATATCTATTGAGCATTTTGGTTTTATATATATGTTATTTAAGTTGATGAAAAATTGCATGATCGGATTTTAAATACATTGTCACCTACAGAGTATTTTATCATGTGAAAATTGTATTGGATTTTATGAAACTTTTTTTCGAAAGTTTTTATTTTAATGATAACAAAATTTTTAAATTCTCTCATTTTCACGATAAAAAATACGACCAAAATTTATATACCGTTGCATTTGATTAATAATTTTAATATTACTTTTAATACTTTTAACTTATAAAAGAGGTTGAAAATTAATTTTTAACATCCCTTGTGATATGTTTAACGGATTGCGATGTTGAAGTAGAATCTGTTAAGCATATTACGGGAGCATGTTATGCCTTATAAGAGGGGTAAGGAGTGACATAATGACTTATATGTTTAGTTTCACTATTGCTAAAAACTAATACATTATCTATATAAATTACACAAAACTTATTTAATGCTTTAAAAGTATTATCCATTTTACATTGGACGATGCTGGAGGCATTCTTCAAACTAAATGATATAACCAACCATTCATATATTCTTCAAATCCGATGATATAACCAACCATTGTTGCTCTTGTGTCAATTAACACATCCAAAGAGTCATCATAATAACCTAGAAATTTGAAAGTTACCTCAATGTATATGCTTAAATTTGTTTCCTTAAGGATAAATATTTTCTAGTATGCCACTGGACTTAGAGATATCAGTTTCCAAACTTCCTTGAAAGAAATGAAACATTGTTGGGAAATCTTCTATATTTTCCTAACAACCTCAAGAATAATAAGTACTTGTTCCATTGCCCTTACCTTTTCTTTACCATTATCATCTTTTGCAAATATAGGTTTACTAATCTCTTTGTATCCTATGATTTTCTTATTATTAGATGATTAACCATCCTTTTCTCATGTTTTAGGAGTTTCTTTTAGATGTTATCTAGGCCTTCTAAATAATGGTTCTTCATGACTTTTTATAAAAGATGTATTAGACATAAATTTCTTGAAAATAAACTACGTTGAGGATCGAAGATTCTTAAACCTCTCATAGATTTTTCTCAATTAAGGATAATATATCCCTTTTATCTTAATCTTAATGATCGGATATTATCAATGGATGTTGACCAACTTGTTCTTAATGTTCAAATTCATGATTTATTAATGATTTTGAAAAAAAATATTAAATAAATTTGAAAAGATAAAAAGACTTGATTAATTATCATTTGAGCATTAAATAATTTAAGTTTGTGATTAAAAATATATAAGAATGAATTTAAATTTATCTTAAATAGTTTTAATTATTATCCAAGAGAAAATGATTTTGAACCAATTAATGTTTTTGAGATTTGTGTATTTATCTAAACTGAACTTGATTAATATTATTCTGATCTTCGAGATTTGTGGATTTATCTAAACTGAACTTGATTAATGTTATTCCGATCTTCAATTACCTCAACTCCGTTTTACTATAATTAGATTTAAGTAGCCTTCATTACTTGCATTTACTTTTATATTGTTGATTTGTTTACTAGTTTGATTTGGTTTGTTATTTTACATTATTGAATATCATTTTCAGAAAATTAACTTTATAAATAATTGATCAATTTACCTCTAATATTTAACATATTAAAATCCTTACGAACCATACCCGATATTATTATAAATCATATTCTTATTGGTCTTAATTACACTATATTTATGCTAACATTCATCAAATTTAACATCAATACATTATAATCTAAAAGATAATTGATGATTCCTTATTAGCATGAAAACTACCATTAACCAACAAATCATAACGTTTATCATGAAATTTAACAATAATTAAAAAAATGTAGAAGAAAATAAAAAATCTACATAGTATCATTTTAATCAAAGAAAAATTAGAGAAATTAAGATAATAAGAGAAACTCACAATTAACATAACAGACAAATTAAAAAAAAATTCATGAAAAATCAAAAATTCAAAAATAATATTCTGCTTCTTTATTGTTTTAGTTCCTCTAACAATATTTTTTCTCTTCAACCTCTTCGAAGATTCAAACACCAAAGCTAAAATCTTGCACACTTTTTTATATGTTTTGACATTTTTGCTCAAATATTTCATATTGTTTTTCTATATTTATAATACTTTCATGAAGGATTAGATTTTTATAATATTTTTTGAAAAATGATATACGTGCATTAACAAAACCTTAGTTTATTATAATTCTTTTCCTCGAACACTGTAATACAAGAGGTGCAGCATCATACAAACATGGAGGAAAAGTACCTGATTGGAGCAAATGTATACGAGGACCCAACTAAACAATGATTACTCGCGAATCAACTGCTCAAGAAAACAAAATAACAGTGGAAGATGCTGATTCCAACATTGATTGATGAAGTCTAGCAGAGCGGCTTTCGATGGCGACCTTTGCAAGTAGCAACAGAAATCAGCATCCAATCAGCATCAAAAATACTATTACTTGCTCAACAAGGGAACGCATGGTGATTTCATTCCCTGCAAGGCAAGCAACTGCACGAAAACCACTCCAACAAACAGCCTATGCATGAGGCTTTCCATGATAATAATCAAACATCAACTTGTAACAGACTTGTACATTAACAGAGTAGCCTATTTGACATGCAACATATCATCTATTAATGCAACCAGAGATGATCGATAACAGTATAACCAAAATCCACGACTCTAAGAAAATTATCATCCGATCCATTCATGCTATAACCATTCTCTACTATCCAAAAGAAAGCTTAAAACTAGTGGGGCCATTTCAAGGATAATATATGAGACTCAAATGCATTGCCTCTTAATAAAATATGACTCAAATGCCCATACCAATCACTCGCAACCATAACTCACAATACAACAATTCAAGGACCCAAAATCAGCCAAAACATTACACATATTTGGGAAAAAAGGACATGTAATTAAGAAAAATGGGGTAAACCATAAAGTCGGTATGTGATCTACTGAATGCAAAGTAACTGACTTGAAATCTACAAAATCAATCAAAGGGAAAAATTGAATAATGCAATGTAGAGTGCAATTTCAATAATATGTTGAGACCCCTGAAAGAGTACAAAAAAGTGCAATAACTAAAATACAACTGGACCATGATAGACGTGATGATAAAATAATACATACATGAATAAATGATAACAAGGGGTGAAATCAGTAATGACTTTCAGGGCCTTCTAAAATGTGGCACATGGTTGGTCTTTAAGTGTCACAAAACTTCAATGGACTCACCGCAGTCCACCACTCCCACAACCTGGAGGTGCTTCAGAGACAACCACCAATAAAGCATGGCCAGTCAGGCAAGTCTCAACCATGACCGGCACAAACAAAAAACTGATGAGATGCCATCCGACCACTATCTACTTGGCAAATCAGTGTAACCTCTCCCTCCCTTCCACAAATTCAGAATTCTACTGCCAACAATTTATAAAGCTTTTAGCAAGTATCTTCTTGCACGCTTGAAACTTTAGCAGAACCCAATGCCTCCGACAGAAACATGATGTTGATGCAATGGTGACAACCTGATGACCTTCGGTTATCTGGTAATGGCAGATAACCTGACACAAATGTGACTCGGACCTGGACTCAATAGACCCAGATGCATGCAAAGACTTGTAAAGAGAAAAATGCCGAGTGCCAACAACCTCATATAGAAATCGCACGACTTATGGCCAACTTAGCCCATTCAGCAGATTCCTTAATCATATGATCTTCAGAAGACAAACATTCATTTAAAAAGTCCTTCACAGAAAGAGATTGCTGTATTAAAGAACCAGCATTACTTCCCAGTGTGTCTGCTAAATCTCCTAGGACACCAATAGCAGTTTTCATAACCAAATCATCCCTGCAACAGAAAATAACCACAAAAGTCATAAACCATAGAATGGAAAATATACATTTAAATAAAAAATAAATTAAAATGACCATTTAAGAAATAACTCACATGTCTTTTTCCATGTATATGCTATCTATAAACTGGAAGATATGTGGAGCATAAGGAATTAAGAGTTGGGTTTTAGGAGAGTTCTTAAATCCTTGAAGAATTCCTGAATAAGCCTCCAAAATTCCATTTCTCAGTGAATTTGTGTATTCAATCATTTCATCATCAGCACCAGATGTATGGGCAGACAATTCCGCGGCACTTTGGAGCATGGGCATGGCATACATCAAGTACTTCTCAAAATTCTCCCCTATGGCTAAAGCAATATCACCAAAACATGAGAATATTGGAGGCTTCACAGATCGGTGCAACTGATTGCTGGATAAATCCTTGAGAAGTTGTGTCATGATCCCATCACAATATGGCAAAATTTTATCCTCCAATGCCCTGCAGATATCCCCCACAACACCAACTGTAACAGCACAAACTTGGTACTCCTCAAAATTCTGAAGACCCATTTCCAAATATTTATAAAACTCTGACATGTATTTAACAAAATCTGGACCAGCTGCATAGGCAAGGGCTCCAATTGCTAGCATTGCCTCTTCATGAACGGTTGCACTCCTGCAAGCAAAAACTCTCAAGAAAAGCCCCATTATCTGGTCTGCATATTGCATGAACACAATCTTAGTAGGTTCTGATGAACCTAATTTCTGAATGATGACTTGTAAACACCCACAAAGAAGGCCTTGCAGCTCGCTCTGTTTCTCTCTCTCATCAGATGCTAGCTTCTGCCCCTCAAGAGTTTTGTGAAGTTCAGTCATTATGACGGGTACAAGCTGTAGTACCATGGGTGCCGTTTCATCAGTTGAACATCTTACAACTTCATTCAGAGTTTCATAAGCGGAAGTCCTCAACCGGGAATCCCCAGCATCATCTCTGTGGGTGACCGTTAGAAGAGCATGCACAATTTCCTGGAAATATGGTGTCAAGGGAGATGAAAGGCCTGCATCTTCATAACCTTGGGCAAGAAAATAGAGAGCACCACATGCCTTCTCAGACACGTTTGGAGAATCTCTCATGCTCTGGAGCAATACTGTGATGATTTGTTGGCAATTCGCTGGAGTAATTATGGGTGTATCCAAAACTGAACCATGAAGAAATTCAAAAATACGTCCCAAGGTCCAAGCAGTGGTGTCTTTCACATGGTTATTTGGGTCATTTGTTAAAGCAGTGAGCATGAAATTCAAAGCCACGTTTACCAAAGGTGTCAACTTTTCCGGTGAAGGACCCTCTAAGATTGAGCCAAAAGCATATGTGGCCGCCTCCCTTTGTCTCCAATCAGGTTTTGCGATATTTTCTTCAATAAATGGCATCACAAGTGGTACAATATCATCTCCCACAGTTCGTGCAACCAACCCAAGGCATGTTCCACCTGCCATAGCAATGTTCCAAGCACCTTCGTCCAGATCCTGATCTTCCTCTTGCTTGAGAAGAGTCTCCAACAACATTGGGACAAGAGCAGGTAGTGCCTGCTTGATAAAATAAAAGCACGGGATATCAGAGTCCCCTGAGAAGTCACCCCCATATTCTTCCAAGATGTCTATTTCCTCGTCACAAATTGAACTCCAAAACTCAATGGCCTGAAGAGCCACAGGTTCCTCATCTTCTCTCACAGCCTTTGCTGTGATGCTAAAAA
>CANYBF010145124.1:0-13784 GCA_948192965.1 Dalechampia spathulata | reverse complement strand
AAGAACGAAGGACATCTGCATTGAATATAAGAGTTACTATCAAACTGTCACTTCTAATCTCTAAACTGGTTTCTCTGTGTTTTGATGCAAAGATCTTCTTTTGGTTTGTTGTTTTAAAATGAAAATTTTAAATTTCTTCCGCTGCTTAATCACTAAACAAACCAACACTAAACTCAAGACATACTAGAATATTTTTTTATGGATGGATCAGGAGGTATAGGGAAGACTTTCTTATATCGAGCATTATTGGTTAATCTAAGATTAAAAGAAAATATAGCTCTAACAATAGCAACTTAGGTGTAGCAGCATCAATAATGATACGAGGAAGGACAATACACTCTAGATTCAACATTCCACTTAATCCAACAGAAATAACATTATGTAGTATATCAAAACAGAGTGACTTAGCAATGTTGTTGCACAAAGCCAACATGATCACATAGGATGAAGCACCAATGACCAAGAAATATATGGTGGAGGTAGTTGATAGAATGCTCAAAGATATAATGAATAATAATGATTTGTTCGATGGAAAAGTGATGGTATTTAAAGATGACTTTAGACAGGTATTGCCAGTAGTCCCTAAAGGAACAATGGAAGAAATAGTTAATACAAGTTTGGTAATATCATATCTTTGAAATAAAATGGAAGTGCTCAAATTGACAAATAACATACGAGCTAGATCAGATGTAACCTTTAATGATTTCTTACAAAGAGTGGAGGATAGGGAAGAGCCTGCAACTCATGATGAAAATATAATCATACCAGATGAAAATGGTGGTATAAGATGATGGAAAAAGATTCATGCAAGAAGGTATTAATATAAAATGTGTTTCTTGATTTTGTTGAGAAATTGATATCATAATAATACACGACAAATCATGCAATATTAGCAATGAAGAATGAATATGTGGATAAACTGAATCAGATGATAATAGATATGTTCTCGGAAGAGACTCAAATGTATCTTAGCTATGATTATGCAATTGATGATGTCAACACCAATTATCAAGAAGAATTTCTAAATAGTTGACAACCAAATAGAATCTCACTATATAAACTACAGTTGAAAATTACTTATAGAATAATACTTTTAAGGAATTTGGATACAATGAATGGATTGTGTAATGAAACTCGAATGGTATATAGAAGATTTGAAAAAATATCATACATGTTGAAGTAACAGTTGAGCAACATGCTAATAGACAAGTGTTACTATTAAAAATACCATTAAATCCACCAGAAAGTGAAGAATATCCGTTCCAATTCAAAAGGAAGCAATTTTCAGTACGATTATGTTTTGCAATGACTATAAACAAAATATAGAGATGAATAATACCAAATATAAGAGTATACTTGCAAGAAGATGTTTTTTTGCATGAACAGTTATATGTTGTATTATTAAGAGGGATTTCAAGTTCAACAATAAATGTATTAGTCAAAAAGATGATCTAAAAATAAGGAACTAACATATATAAAAAATGCATACAAAGAGGTCTTGCTATCAAATAGATAAAAAAATATTTATTCTCATTTTTTTATAAATGAATGGATGAAACTATTATATAAACATTAGTTTAAATAATTACATAATGCTTAAATGTCAAATATTAATTTAAAATTATAGAAAATATTACAATGATAAAAAATTTGAAAAAATAAAATATAAAATTATTATAAAATGACAGATCAAAAAAATCATACTAACATACATCGCACGTTATGAAACTCTAGTAATTTTAAAATTATCAAAGTTATTTCTCATGTAATATCTTATATCAATTCATCAAACTTATAGTTAATAAAAAAATTTCATATTTTCATTTAAAAAATTTTAATATATTAATTCAATTTTATCAAATAATTCTCCATTTGGTGATTTCAACATATTATAAACAAAATATAATAAAATATCCAAATAAGATATAATTGTGATAATGGTAAAAATATAAAGATTATTTAATTAATAATATGAAAGTACTTTTAAATAATCCAATGAATTAGTTATATGCATGGGTACAAAACAGCATCATCACAGCGAAACACAAAACACAATGCACAGCCCGTTTAAGGGAACAGTTTACATATAAATGGTGTTTGCCGGTTTGGGTCGTATCTGATGCTCCCAATCAACTGGAACTCCCTGCTATATCTGAACAAAATACTTTTCTTTCTATAATAAACGAAAATAATATTATTTCTAAAACCACACAATAATTCATTCTGAAACAATTAGGATAAAATTTATTTATATTTAATTTTTATTTTTATTTATAAATTAAATTAATTAATATATAATAAATAAAAAAGAATAAATATTAACTTTTGATGAAAATCCTTTTCTTTTCCATTTGTATTATAATAATTAATTTAATCTATATAAAAAGGATATATATAGAATATCAATCAACCTCGAATCCAAAAAAATTACGTTTCCTTATGAACAGCGCCAGGGAAAAGAAAGGCAGTCGCAACCCTCCAAATCTGGAAAAGATATTGATGTTAGTGCATGAAAATTAATAATATTTTGCCCTCTAAAACTAAAATTTATAGAAATTTTAGTATGTAAAAGTTAATAAATATTTCATTTCCCTATTACCTTTTATCGCTAAATTTCAAAAAAAAAAATTAATTTAGGGCATTAAAATAGTTTAATTTTTTAATCAATTATCGTATGAAGTTAAATTATACATATAATTTATTCTACAATTTACTTTTTACCCTAAAATTAGATTTTTGGCTTTACCTGCTTATTAAAAATGTCTAATCCACGGTAACTTTTTATGTTTGTTTCGTAAAGCTATTGTTGATGGTTGATACCCGGTAACTAATAATATTTATGTATTTAATTACTCATATAGACATAAATTAATTTTATAAAGAATATTACATTTATATTTTTTTAATAGGTGTATTGTTTTTATTAATAATTTTAACAGATTATCTTATAAAAAATATATCAAATCTTATGAGACAATAATGATTTATATTTTTAAATTATTTGGAGTAATACTATATTAAAATTTAATTATTTTAAATTATTAAATCTAGGGTTCAACAGATTAAAAACTTATTAAAATGTTAAATCAAAAAGCCCACAAGCACAAATAATATACATATAAATAATAAGACATGTTTGTGTAAATTTGAAAGATAAAATGCATGGATCTTATCTTTCAATGTAAAAAAAGTAGAGTAAAAATAAAGGAGCGAGTATTTGTAGAGAAGACGTGTATGAAGCAAAGAAGAGAAGTGGTTCCGTTTGTTTTGATTATATATAACATTAAAGAATCTCTCCCCTCCTCTTTCTCTTTCTCATATCTTATTTTGACATTTGTATTTAACTTTTAGATAATAAAATAAAATAATAAGTTACAAAACTATATTGCATAGCTAATGTATAAAGAGCCTCTCTTTACCTGTTTCTCCATTAAAGCTCGTGCCTTTTCTTGTTTCTTGTTTTCTTCTACTTCTTTAAAGCAAATCCTTCATCCCGTCAAGAAAACTGCAGGTTCTGCTTCTTTGTTTTAATTATTACCATCATAATAATAAAGCTTTTTCTATTTATTTACTTTTAGGGGTTTCTTTGTTATTGTTGTGGTTTGTTAATGATTGGCTCTGTTTTTGTACTTGAACAGATTTTTTTTTTATCTTTCCGGTAGTTTCATCGATTCAGTGATTAAATCTTTAATTTTTGATCTACTTATCTTTCTCCCGTTCAAATTATTTTTACGTAATCTCTCCTTGATAAGATTGCTTATCGTTCAAATTCTAGCTTAGTTTGATTTCTAATCTTTTCTGGTTTTGCTTGTTTCTGTTTTTACATTACGGGATCTATAATGGATGAAAGTTTTTCTTTTCCTTTCTTATTTGGCCATTGAAAGATGGTTATTTGTGTCTTTGTCAGTGGTTTCCTTTAGAAATTGGGATACCCCTTAGCTCATTGATAATGAAAATTTAACTAATTTTTTTTGTTTCGATTTATTAATTGGTCACCTGTCGATTTTCTTGATGCATTTTCTCTCTTACGTTTATATTTTTAGGGGAAAAATAACAAACATACTTTTTCTCTCTCATTGAACTCCCATTTTTCAATGTTGGTTCTATATTTAATATTATTTTCATTTCATTCTTCATTTTGTCATCACCTCGTGATGATCAAATAAAGTATTAACTAAATGTTCTAACAACGATCAATGTTTCTTTGTTACCAAACACTATGATTCTGAAATATTATTTTGTTGTTGGTTGATGATTGAACAGCTGTAGTGTCACAATCCAGACTCTTCAGGGAAAGTGTTGATTATAGTATCGAAGCGTAAGAGAATATTGATTGCTGTTTGATCTGGGTGAAAAGGTGTATTAATGGTGAAACTGGGAGTGTGAGCATAGGTTACTGGAACCCATGATAAGGTATTGCAATGGGGTCCTTAAACATGGAGAAGAAATGGGTTTTTCCTCTTGTTATAAGCTCTCTCATATGTGTGTTCCTTCTGGCTACTTCCTTCAACATGGGTCTTATTTCTTCATTGCATACTATTAACCAAATCTTCAACATTTTCCCGTCTCGATTGAATCATTCCTTGGATGGTTATGCGGAAATGAAAGTTGTGCAATCTCCTCCGCTGAATCCTGGACTTCCTAGATTTGCATACTTGATTTCTGGGTCTAAAGGTGATTTACATAAGCTCTGGAGGACTCTTCATGCCCTTTACCATCCACGAAATCAGTATGTTGTTCATTTAGACCTGGAGTCTCCTGCAGAAGAAAGATTGGAACTCGCGTCTCGGGTTGAAAAACATCCCCTTTTCTCTAAAGTTGGGAATGTGTTCATGATTACCAAAGCTAATATGGTTACCTACAGAGGACCTACCATGGTTGCTAATACACTTCATGCTTGTGCAATTCTTTTGAAGAGGAGTAAAGATTGGGATTGGTTCATTAATCTCAGTGCTTCTGATTATCCTCTTATAACTCAAGATGGTTGGTCTTAGTCATTTAACTTTTGTGTATCTTCTTTTGATATCTATCATGATGCTTTACTGATTGTGTAGTAATGTGCAGATCTTCTTGAGACGTTTTCGACGATAAATCGAAATCTGAACTTTATCGAGCATACAAGCCAGTTGGGCTGGAAAGAGTAAAGCTCTCTCGCTTTTTTTAATCTCTATCCTGCACACATTCACCCTTATGAAACAGATAACCCGTTTTCCGTGTATGATTTTTCCTTGCTGTGTTGTCTAGGGATAAACGTGCAATGCCTTTGATTGTAGATCCTGGGCTCTACTCAACAACAAAGACAGATTTATACTGGGCATCGCCTCGTAGAACCTTGCCTACAGCATACAAATTATTTACTGGTAAGTATTGATCTGTTCTTCGTTTTAGCTGCTCTCTCCTTTTTGATGCTTGCTAATAAGTTGGAATGCTAATGTCTGATTCATTGCAAATTACAAATACTAAACATGCAATTGTTCAATGAAAGTATCTTCATTCATTTTGTAAGCTATTCCTTAGTAAAAGTGAGTGGTTGTTGTTAATCCTAGTCTTTATCACATATGGTATCTTTCTTTCAAGTTATTGACAATGGGTTCCACGAGCTCATTTAAAAGGTATAATGTGTATAATATAGAAAATTCTAGCAATGAGCTCAATCTCTACTTTATGCTGATAATTACTTGGCGTAATATTTGGCACTTTAGCGTTGGAACAGTAATAGTTGCGCTTAGCCTTGTGGTAGAATTTATAAACATCAAAACTAAAACGACAATCTTAAAACTTGTGTTCAATTTATTAGCAATTTCAGTCATGAACTTGATTCACATATTACAAATGCAAAGACACGAGTTTCTGCATTGACCAGTGTTTGTTTTTCTGCAGGTTCGGCATGGATGGTTCTGACACGTTCATTTGTTGAGTACTTGATTTGGGGTTGGGATAATTTACCAAGAATCTTGCTTATGTACTACACAAATTTCATCTCCTCTCCCGAAGGTTATTTTCACACAGTAATATGCAATGTTCCTGAATATGCCCAGACCGCTGTGAATCATGATCTGCACTACATTTCTTGGGATACTCCCCCGAAGCAGCACCCGCACATTCTTTCCATGAACGACACTCAAAAAATGATCGACAGCGGTGCTGCATTTGCTAGAAAATTCAGACAGGACGATCCTGTTTTGGATATGATCGATAAGGATTTACTTGGTCGGCAGAAAGGAAGCTTTACTCCTGGTGGATGGTGCTCTAATGTCAATTGTTCAGAAGTTGGAGACCCGAATAAGATCAAATCAGGTCCAGGAGCTGACAGATTCAAACGCCTAATAGCTAGCATAGCTTTGACGTCAAAGCTGAAACAGAACCAGTGTAAATAAATTTCTGATTACGGGTTCCAGAAGATTTTATCTACGAAAAGGAATTTTGACACTGCTCTTGCAATCGTTACCAGAATGAAGAGTGTTATTGTGTCCGTAGGATCATAGCACAGTTCACCTCTCTTTTCCATAGGTTCTACTTTAACTATAACTACTGTCTTCCATCTACATTTGTTCTGATTACACAGTATACACCATTTATTTACTTTTCTTTTCGATTGAAATTTGTTATGGGAATAATTAGAACCTTGTTTCTTATTTCCTCTTATGCTAAAGTTCCAAATATCCATTACCTGCAATAACAATTTTTGGCATCGAGGTTGAAACTAAAGAAACTAAAATAGACAAGTTAATACTTTTAAAAAAGTAATTTTAGATTTAAAAATCGGAAGCTTAGTTCAAAATAATTAATATTGTTGGCGTATAAATAGAGTTATTTTCATATGCAATAGAAATTAACATACGGGTCGTAATTGTAATATAAGGGTATTGTTCATTGGGATCAATAGTAATCAAGTACTAGACATTAATCAAATATAAGATAAAATATATTATATTAACTAAATCTTTAACCAACTAATAAAGTATACATAATGTACAATTAAACACAGGATAGATGGGATAGATGAATACGAACATAATAAGACCTTTCATTAGCAGTTCAAATGTTAACTTTAAAGCAATGTATTAATGTAAAATCTTTTCTTTCAAAAGCGGTTTTATCTACTGAAAATAAGTTAGCACCCTACTTTCATGACTACTAAATTATATTCAATGATTAAGTCCTATTTCTACATTTTATACCTCCAAATTAACTAACTCTTATGTCTAGACAATTATCATTTGATGTTCTGAAGTTCGTTTGGTTAGGTTAATTCTTCTTTTAAAGCGATTAACATAACTAATTAATATTTGCATGTTAAAAGGGCACATTCCAACAATTGAACATAATGACATGAAATACAACTCAAAAACATAAAGAACATCAATTTGCTAATAGAAAAGGAAATAATATTGTTTACATTATCATTCAAACCTCATGTCTACTACTATTACTACTAAATCATAACTAGAACTTAATAAAGTAAATGAACGTAATAAAAGGAAATACAACCATATTAAACATTTGAAACTAAAACAAAAATAAATGGAGAATAAGAAGAACTGGGATAATCTGCTACTACTCTGCTTCAGTTCTTCTCGATTCCTCCTTAATTCGGTAGCCCTCCTCACCGTCTTAATGAAAAACTATCAAAGGTAAATCCAAGAAAGAGTTAGAAGATTTCAATTACATAAACCTTAATTCACATTTTTCTCTCCTCCACCCTAATTATATCATAACCTCATTTTCTAAAAGTTCTGTGAGTGAATGAATTCCCTGAATTCCCCACGTTTTGATTAACTTAAAGCTCCCTATAATTGTTTAAACCTAAATGCATCATAACCGTATATTATTATGATTCTAGAGCTAGAAAAAGAAAGGAAACTATGACTTAAATGCACCACACGAGTCGTGTAAATGCTACACAAGTCGTGTGGCTTTCAAAATGACCAAAACAAACAAGAATTTAAGAGGCCGAATGGAACACGAGTCATGGATGGCTCTCAAGGAAAAATGCAATGGAAACTTAAATGGCCGAGTGGTACACGAGTCGTGGATGGTATACATGAGTCGTGGATGGCTCGACAACTATGGGGAAAAGCTTATCCTAAAGGGCTGAGTCTTACACGACTCATGTAAGGCATACACAAGTGGTGTATGACTCGCTGGAATCATGAAAAATTCTATATTCTAAGCTTGAATGAGGAAAACTAAACTTCTAAAGCCTAGAACTATGATTCAAATGCAAAATAGTACTTTAGAAACTTAATAGATGCATGTAAGTCTATCTAAATGGAGCTAATTCCTAGACTAAATGAATTATCTATAAAGATTATGCAAAATATGAAGAAAATGAATGAAAATGTATGAAATTATGCTAAGCATGTATGATATGAGTATGATGCATGAAATGTTATGAAATGCATAAAATACTATACTATATGCTTATATATGCTAATAAAGTACATGAAAACAAGGTTAAAAAGAATCATTTAAGAATAGAAAAAAGTAATGATAATGTTAATTATCAAACCACCCCAAACTTAAAGTTTTGCTTATCCTTAAGCAAAGAAAAACACAAAACTATAAACTAGAATGAATCATTAATGATCAATATTTAACTTAAACGAAGTAAAATGTAGGATATAGAATGATTCAAAGAATAACTAAATGAACTCAAGTGGCATTTGATATCTAATCAACCCACAATCCATCTTATTACAAATGCTAATATTTTATTAAAAACATATACGCAAAAGAATAAGGAATATAGCATGCACTCAAGCAACCCAACAGAAATGAAAAAGCAAGTTAATAAAGTCATCCAACCTAATAGAGAGCAATAAATAGATCAAAACATTTTTATAGCATTTATTTTCTAGGTTTTTTTATCTTTTCTTTTATTTTTTTAATTTTTTTTGTTTTTTTGTTTTGTATCCTAGACCAAATTACCTAATTGTGAACCTTTAGCTCGAAAACAAATATTGTCAATGCTAGCCCTCGGTTAATTAATTCATAATTGAGGCACTCAAGTTCATTACTCATGTTCTTGACTTGTTCAACTTAGAAGCATTCATGAGATGTATAAATGTCCCTATCTACTAAGTATCAATAACATAGAAGTAACAAGTGAACATTAATACTCGTATTTATTAGTATCTTTGACTTAGAAAATCATATAGGGCACATGCTGTTTCCTACCTACTAACCAATAAACATAAGAGTAGATCTAGAAATTATAACATTTTCTCACATTTCTTTTAGCTTGATCTACCTATTAAACTGTAATAAGATAGATTATTCATTAGGACTCGACTTGTTCATTTAAGTCTAAGTTATGCTTAAAGCAGCTTACAATAGATAATTATACATGTAAACAAAAATTGGCATGAGTAATAAAAGGATATAGAATGAGAAAGAATTAAAGAAACTCAAGCAATCAATTAGAAATCCTCATCAACAAGTTATATCCAACACTAACTTCATTCAAATTTGAAAAGAGATAATTAAAATTTTCATTAAAATTTTATTAAACCAAAAATTGAAGTAAAATGCATGAAATGCATATTGCAAAAAGACATGAATATGCACACTAAGCTAATTAAATGCTTTATGAAATAATTCTATATGAAATGTATGATAGGTAAAAACTAAGAATGAAATGCAAGAAAGAATGTAAAAATTAAATATTACTTAAACAAGTACCTAAATCCTAGATAAACATACTAATATGAATTCTAAGCCAAGGTAAAAAGGAACATAATGAACGATATCAAAAACACATAAACAATAACATAAAAACATAAAAGTCACTAAATCATAAAAAACATCATATGAAAAATCATATAAATGGAAAACACACATAATAACATGAAAAGCACATAAACAAACAAAAATCATGGTCAGAATACGACCCCAAACTTAAGTTTTTACTATAGAAACAATTAGATAAAGAAATAACCAGCACTTCCCCTGTTCAACCCCCTTGTGTCTTAGAAAAGCTAGCTTGCTGAGCAATCTAGGTTTCCAGCATCTTGTTATGCGTGGTCAACTGTTCCAATTTAAAGGAGAGTGATTTAATGGTATCATCTTGAGTCTTTTGATTCTACAATATGGTCTCCATCATTATCTTAAGATGAGTTTTCTAAACCTGTTGTGGTTGTAGATTCAATCTTAACTGAAATACAGGTGCTTGTCTCATGTGTAGAGGTGTGTAAATTTACCCCGACTGTTGTTGGTTCTGCTAATTCTGATCCCTCAAGGAGAAATTTGGATGATTTCTCCACCCCGAATTATAGGTATTCGAGTAAGGGTTACCTTACTGTTGACTCTGCTGCCCATGATCTTATTGTCCAACAAAATTGACTTATTCTCCTATTTCATTGTTCATAGATAGCTTGTCCAATATGTTGACCAAGGTATCAAACTTGGCATTCAACATGGTCATGGCTTCTAAATTATGAGTACCACCAACTTTTGTGGAACTAGCCTTCTCATTATTCCATTGATATAAGTTAGCTGCCATTTCCTTTATTAGCTCCTTAGAATCAGCCAAAGTTTTACCCATAAAAGATCCTCCTGCTGCAGCATCTACAATACTCTTCATATTAGGATGAAGACCATTGTAGAATATTTTTACTAGCATCCATTCCAGCACTCCATGGTATGGGCATTAGCGTTGCAAGTCTTTAAATCTTTCATTGGCCTTATGCAACGACTCATCTTCTTGCTGAGAGAAGATCAAGATCTCGTTTCTCAGCTTCATAGTCTTTACTGGTGGAAAATACTTTATTAGGAATGCTTGGGTCAGTTGTGTCCATAAGGTGAAAGTGTTGAAGGCTTTGAATGCAACCATGACTTAGCTTTATCTTTCAATGAGAAAGGGAAAAGCCTAAGCCTAACTACCTCTTCTGACACCCCATTGATTTTGAAAGTGTCACATATTTCCAGGAATGTTGCAAGATGCTCGTTTAGGTCCTAGGGTAGAAAACCATGGAAAGGAAAACTTTGCACCATCTAGATCAAGTTAGGCTTCAGCTTGAAGTTGTTGCTAGCTACAAATGGTTTAGTAATACTCAATTAGACTCCTTCTGGATTTGGTAAGATATAGTCCATGAGCAGCTTATCTTCTTCCATCTCTATAACTTCTTCCTCTTCTCTTAATGCCTTAAGTCTGAGCAGCTTATCTTCTTCCATCTCTATAACTTCTTCCTCTTCTCTTAATGCCTTAAGTCTGGTGCAAAAAGTTCTTTCTATCTCTGGGTAAATTGGTGCAAAATCTTCATCGTTAAAGACTCTCCTCATATGTCAAACACAGTACCTATTGATAAAGATAGAAAGAAATATCATAGTCAGTAACCATGAAATTTAAATAAAATCCTAAATCCTAAATTAATCAATTACTCTTAACCCACTAATATTGACTAACACACATTGATCCCCGGCAATGGTGCTAAAAACTTATTGGTGTATAAATAGAGTTATTTTCATATGTAATAGAAATCAACAAATTTTAAATTTATAATCCTTAGATTGTAATTATGCCACCACAAGACTATGGGTTACAACTGCGGTATAAGGGTATCGTTCACTAGAACCAATAGTAATCAAGTACTAGACATCAATTTCATTGATTGTTTAGGTAATTCATCAATAAAATATAAGATAAAGTTTATTATATTAACTAAATCCTTAACCAACTAATAAAGTATACATAATGTATAATTAAACAGAAGGATGGATGAATATGAATATAATAAGACCTTTCATTAGCAGTTCAAATGTCAACTTTAAAGCAATGTATTAATGTAAAATCCTTTCTTTCAAAAGAGGTTTTATATATTAAAAATAAGTTAACACACTACTTTCATGACTGCTAAATTATATTCAATGATTAAGTCATATTTCTACATTTTATGCCTCCAAATTAACTAACTCCTATGTCTAGGTAGTTATCATTTGGTGTTCTTAAGTTTGTTTGATTAGATTAATCCTTCTTTCAAAGTGATTAACATAACTAATTAATATTCACATTGTCACGTCCGCATGCACACAACTTAGACATTTCATATTGCATTTTATAATCTTTGATTTATTGATTGTTTGAGTCAGTCACTATAGTGATGTTCAAATGCTTGATTAAAAAGAAATTTTGTTTGATATGGTAATTATTTATTAGGTAAGTTGATACATATAATTACGATTTGAAGTTGATGAACTTCTATGCTGAATGTGTTATTGGTAACTAGGAGATTATTTGACAAATGCGGTATATTATAATTTATAGGATCATTGCATTTATTCTACCACGTTGGTATGTTGGCTAATTTGGAAGTGTTATTTATAATTAAAATAATTAATGATGAATTCGGTATTTTATTATAATTAGATGCATTACATTTAGTTAATTATGTAGGTACTACATAGGTTATTTAATAGTTTTAATTAGTTGAATAATAATATTAATTATAGCATTAGAATTATGAGAAGTTATTATTATTACTACATAATGATTTGCTAGCTATAGATAATTATATTTATATAAATATATGTTTAATATAATTTGTTACTTTATGTTTATGGATATAGGTTATTAGCATTTATAGATTATATTATTTTAAAGGAAATTGGCGGGTGGACATATAAGTTTAATTATATAATATTTCAATTTTAGTTATATATGGGATGCCTTAGTTTTAATGTTAATTAAATGGTTATTTTGAGGGTGTGAGGGAACATTTTCTATGCAACCGAAGGTGGGAGTCTTTGTTGTGTATTCGGTGGGTATTTTCTTTTCACTAAGGGGCTTCACGGTTTTCTTCTTCAGTTGCTTCTCTTCTTTTCGTTTTGAGAAAAAAATTTCTATCTTGAGTCATTGGAGAGATCCTATATCATTTTGTTGAAACGGATGGTGAATCTGGCTTGTGTTTTGTTCTTCGGTTATCCCTTTTCTTTTCGCCTGTTAAGAGAAGAATGTTGCCTTGTGTTTTGAAGAGATTTCTTGGGTTGTTACGTGGGGTTATGGTTTGCATAGGAAAGGGGCTGCGTTATCTTCGTATGTGCTCTTCTGGGTCCATTATTTTCTTACTGCTCTTGTGAGGTAGGCTTATATATATTGATGTTCTGTTAAACGTAGCTTACATGTAATCTAGGTTCTTCCTCTTTCTTTGTTAGTTGCATGTTTCTTATTTTGATGGTGGCTTTGGTTGTTGCGGTAGGGAAGTTGAATGGAGATGTTTTTGAATGAATTAGTGGGAGTTATTGTTAGATGTCTTCGAACATTACTTTGGTAGGGGTTCGGTTAGAGTATGGACGGGTCTTTGAGAGGAGCAGAAATGGTAATGGTTAGTTTAGGGGATTTGTGTACAGGGGCATGATTGGGGAACTTCTTACCGATTCTATTTTCCTTTAATCTTTATTATTGTTCTGTTCCTTCTTTTCTTTTCTTGATGAGTTGTTGAGACCTGAATTTTCTGCGATTTTTATGTGTATTGATTTTAATGAAAAGAAGATTTGTTGAGTGATATAATGTTTATGGTGCGGTCGTGCTTAGATGGATACAAGGTGCGATGGTGATTGTCGATGGTCTTTTTAAATTATAGTGATCATGTACGTTTGGGGCAGAGTTATTACCGGTTGTATGTAAATAAAGGATAGAGTTATAACTGTTACGCCCGCATCTAGGACCCTAGAAGTTTGCTTGTATTCGTATGTGCCTAGGGCGTCTGTACGTATGAATACGTGTATGGGTATATGTGTGTATATGTTTATGCCTGCATTTGTTGAATGCAATTGAGGATCTTTCA
>CANYBF010145113.1:0-14772 GCA_948192965.1 Dalechampia spathulata | reverse complement strand
TTTATATTAATGAAGTATGAGTTGCCCGTCATGTTTAATGCCTTATGTATGCGTGTATGTATGTATGGATCCCGGGTATTGCATGAACATCACGTGTTTCCGCAGCACAACCACCATTAGGCTTAGAGTGGGTCCCCATACGACGTCTGTACGACGTATCCCTGACGTCACAGGTAGTGGTTCTCTTAACGGATCACTGTCTGTGTCGTGGGAGCATGTCTGCCTGGGTATGGGCCGGGTGTGACAAATATAGTTTGATCCATTGCCCAAGTTGATCCTGATTGATGAAAACTTTAAGATTAATTTAAGTTAATTGATTTATTGATTTATGTGAAGTATATGACATAATTGGTGAATTGAATTTAAGATAAGATTTTTAATTATTAATGGATATTATTGGAAGTTTATGGATTATTATTGATAAAGAAGATTTAAGATATATTTTAAAATGATTGAGTGGACATTTTTGGAAGCATGTGATATATTATTGATGAAGGGGACATAAGATATAATTATTTTAAATGTGTTTTGAATGTATATAGAGACATGGGTTCATGATGTGATAAGAACATTAATTGGATAATAATTAAGTATATTAAGAGTTAATGGAAGGTTTTATGAAAAGGTGATTAAATGGAATTAAGTGGATTAATTAAGAATATTATATATGATGAATTAAATAAGTGATATAAGTGAAGTATGATATTTATATGAAGCTTATGATAATTTTACGTTGAGAATTAAAAGGGTTGTTAAATTAAGAATTTATAAATGATGTTTTAAGTTGAAAATAAAAGTGAGAATGATATAAAGTAAATGGCAATATATTATTGAGAATTTAAAAAAAAAGGTTTATGAGTGGAGTATGATAAATTGTATAAGGCGATTTATTGGATTAATATTTTATTGATTAAATAAAGTGTTAAAGTAAATTGGTGTATTATGATGAGATTTGGCATTAAGGATATTTTAATTAAATATACGATTTGAATATTCTAAAGAATAAAATATGGATAAGTGGCATGGTTAGTGGAAGTAGTTAAGTGAATAATTAAAAGAGTGTGATGAGATATGATTTATTATATAAAATGGATAATGGCTTAAATAGTTGAAAGGCATATGGATATTAAATAAGTTTATTATTTTAATTATTACAGGAATTAATGATAGTGGTATTTCAAAGGATAAATATAAGAAATTATGAGATGATATGGACATATTGATATTAAGTTAAAATAATTAAATTTCCTGTCAAGTGAAACAGAGGTTTATTTAAGTTGATTAATAAAAGGGGTATAAAAAGATAAGTTAAGGATATTAATTAGGAATTTAATGAGGTAATACTTCTAAAAATATTATGTTAATGGATTAAATTAATGATAAGGGACATGTATTCATTAAATTAATTCTTTGAGTTAATAGCCAATTAATAATGATGTTAAATATCACCAATGGAGAATGAATAGTATGATATTAAAAGACTGATAAGTTATACGTCCTATATATTAATAAGTAATCAATTCGATGATATTAATTGGCTAGTAATTTATAATACGATATTAATGGTTTAATTAAAGAATACAGTTTTGGTTAAGTAATTAAGGGATCAAGTAAGGAAATAATCATATGGTTATGATTATAAAATCATGGTCTATATATTAGGTTATATTAATGGGAAGAGTTTTATAATGATAAAATAATGATGAATAGTAATAATAATGAATAGTGATACAATAGTAAAGGATAATAAGATTTTCTAAGTAATATTATAGTAAGGAAAATAAATTATATTGATATATGATAAAGTGATTGATTAATTGTAAGAATGGATTGTAAAATATGAATAATAAATTATTAATATTGGAATGTAAATTATTAATTAAAAATGAATATTTATTTATGATTTAGGAGGTTCAATGAATAATTCTCACGTACCACTCAAGGAATTAAACAAGGAAAAGGATATTCCAGGTTTGTACTAGTTTGTTTGAAGTTCGTTGATCATTAAAATGATCAAAGGGATGCTTGCTTGGTAATGCAATAGCATTACATAATTAATTGCGCTTGGTTGGTAATGCAATAGCATTACATAATTAATTATAATAAAATGTTATTAATATACCATGTCATAAACATCAATGTATTAAACATGAAACATGACATAACATGATATGGTGAAATAAATAAGGAGGAAAAATAAATGAATATGAAAGGAAAATGTTAAATGAAAAAAGTTTTGGGCAATACGGTATAAATTCCTACGGGAATTAAATGGAAAGGAAAATGATGAATAAATGTGAAATGGGTTCTAGTACGTTGAACCATAAATACGATATACAAAGAAAGATCTAATACAATGTTCACATATGGCCTAAAATATGTAAAGGGCAAAAGATATGAAATGAAATGATATGATATAGGAAAATATGAGGGAGAATGCATGAACATAAATGCATTCTCATAAATAACATTATTCATAAATATATATGATGTTGATATAAATGGTATGTTGTTTTGAACTCATGTGTATATATCATAATGAACATACATACCATGACATATATATAATAATGATGATGATGACATATACATGATGATAACATGTTATGTTATTATTATAATGTTAATTAATTGATAATGATATGAAATGAAATATTATGATGATATTTAAATAATGATGATAGGATATATTATGATGATATTGAAAATGATAATAAGGACATAAAAAATAAATAAGAATAATTAATGATAATTGAAATGATAAGTATGGATAATAGTAAAGATGATTATTAAATGATAAATGGTATATATTAATGACATATGATATACTAAATGATATATGTAATGATGTATTGCAATTAATTGAGATAATAATTTATTTGTCATTATTTTGATATGATGATTTAATTTCCATTATTATATTATAAGAATTATATATTGATGAGATTGATTATGATAATGCATGATTATTATAATACTTATGATATATGTTATGCTAGCACCACTGAGTTTTATGTTCAGCGTCAATTGATAAACGCATGAATTAGTAAAGCCAAGGGACAAAAGCATTAGCGGTCGGCAGCGGGACTTTGAAATGAATTGTTGGTAAGGATTTTGATTTCTTTTAGACTTCTATTCTATTATATTCGTGCAAACTTTTAATATGGTACTTGGCAGTATCTTAAAATAATTGGCAGTATTAAAAATTGTAACGGTGAATATTTATGACGATTCATAAGTAAACAACTTCAAATGTGTGCATGTTATTAATGTTGATGAGATAATTATTGATGGCTTGATGATACCTGGGAATGATAAATGGAATAGAATAGCTAATGGACCATTATGCATGAGATAGTTATCGTTTGCAAAAAAATAAAATAAAAAAAATGTATGGTTTAAGATATGCAATCCCTTGAGGTATGTTTATTGACTTTCTAGATTAGGAAGTTGATAATCATTTTATGGGAGCATGTTATGTAGCTGAAAGACACGATAAATTATGAATGAAAATAGTTATATCAAAAATTCTTTATACATTACCTTCTCATTAATAAAGATTAACTCCAAACTAATTAGTTTACAATTATTTTTTATATTAAAAACTTCCCACATTCTACATACTCTAACTCTAATATTTCAATCATCTTGATTGATATTAAGATATAAAAGTAAAAAATATATCACATGTATTGACTAAATCTTTAATGGATTGAAATGTAATGAAAAAGAAATAAACAATTTTCATTATGCACTTTTATATATATGACAATATAAACATAAGAGGAATATGAAAGATCATAATTTAATATCCAAGTATTTAACGATATTAACTATAAAAGTATTTAATATCCAAGTATTTAATAAAATTCGATTATCATTAGTGCGAGCCTGTACCAAATCAGAGATAATGAATTCAAATCTATTTCTTGCAATTTTCAATACTTTTTCTTCAAGTTTTCATAAAATAATAAAGGATGAGAATATTATTTTTATTTCACTTGACAATGATTGATAGTACCTCAAACTTTGCACAACTTTGACATTTTTTATGGCAAACAAACAACCTTACATTGGCTTATACTTTATCACATGAGTCTTACGAATAGTGGCATGCATCATATTTTCCTCTATAATATTAATAAAATACTATTATTATTAAAAAATCATGCAACAAAAATAGTTATATAAAAAATTGTTTACAAGTTACATTCTCATCAATAAGGATCAACTCCAAACTAATTAATTCACCATTTGTTTTTTTGAATTAAGAGCTTTCCATATTTTAAATAATCGCACTCTAATACTCCAATCATCTTTATTGATTTTAAAATTTGAAAGTAAAAAATATGTCATATGTATTGAATAAATCTTTAATGAATTAATATGTAATAAAAAAGGAATAGATAATTTTCATGATGCTCTTATATATATATAAAAACATAAACATAAGAGGAACACGAAAGATCATTATTTAATATTTAAGTATTTAAAGATATTAATTATAGAAGATGAAATGTCATTATTAAATGAAAAAAAGGAATTTAAAAAGGTATAAAATACAATTCTAGTATATATATGATAAGATATAGAAGATGAATGAAACATAAACATTAGAGTAATATTAAAGGTAAAAGTTTAATAAGAAATTAATTAATAATATTTATTAAAGAATATAAAAGATTTATAGAAAATAAATTAATAATAAATCAAAATAGAAATGTAAAGAAAGAGGAATGTCAAATATCATAATTCAATAAGAAATTAATTCATAATATTTATTAAAAAGAATATAAAAGATTTATAGAAAATAAATTAATAATAAATCAAAATAGAAATGTAAAGAAAAGTTAGAGGAATGTCAAATATCATAATTCAATAAGAAATTAATTCATAACATTTATTAAAAAGAATATACAAGATTTATAGAAAATAAATTAATAAAAAATCAAAATAAAATATAAGTTTAAAATATATCAATTAAACGTCTAATAACCAAACTTATATATATTGATCGGAATATCGGAAACGCATCTCTTTAATGACCTCCTAAGTCAAATCAAATATGAAGCAATTCACTGCTAAATTAACAGTGAAGTGAATAAGGTAAGAGGATAGCAAGTCAGTCAAAGAGGGATTGAGCATTAAATTAACATTTTAACGTATTGATTGTCAGATGAGAATGGAATACCGAATTTTTATTTTTAGTTAAATTATTATTTCCAACTCCCACCAACCAGTTTCCTCTCTTCAAGCTCAACAATTCCGTCTTCATTCAAAAATTTCAATCGAATAAATATCAATTTATACATATTCATATTTTAGATATAATAAATATTTATGTAATATATATAATTATTTTTATAAATTCCTATTTCAAGGATACAAATAAAAATAACACAATTTATAACCTATTGTTTTTAAAAGAAATTTATGGATTTTATTGTATGTTTGACTATTATTAAATATCCGACATGTTATTGGACATTAGACATTAAATTTTAATAACTACGACTTCAGAGCTCCTATTTTATGTGCTATTTTTATTATTTGATATGTTCAACGTTTACTTTTTTCAAACAAGACAAAACTAATTTATAATGATCATTTTAAAAAATTATATTATATTTGAAAGTTGTGTTACCAAATTCAACTCTCATTTAATAAAAATAAAAATATTATTTTATTATTAATAATTTTATAATTTAATGAAGATGCCTACTTCTAGAATTTAGTTTAAACTATTATTATAATATATAAAATTCGTTTCTGATATTATCATATTATATGATTTAAGAAAAATATAAATCAACTTACTTATAAAATATTTATGATTTGAAAAGAAAGAAGGAAAATCTTTTTCTTTTTTTCTGAAAGAAACGGGGAGAAAATCATGCAAGGCCATATTTGACGAGATCATGATCAGCATCGGGCTTTGAAATGGCTAGACATGATATGAATATAAATATACGTATACGTATATATAAGGGTACGAAATAATGGGTATAACATGTCGAAGAAATCAAAATTGAATTAATGATATAAAAAAATAAATAATTTATAGAGGAGATGGGTAAGCATGTTCCTAGGTTTGTATATATAAACGAAGGAAAGATGCATTTCATCTCCCATATAGAAATGTCAACTGAAATCACCATTCATGAGGGAGGCCAAGTCTTTGATATCTTAATTAAATAAGTATATTAAGTTGACATGCTTGTTATATAACGCGATTCAACTAGCCTGGCATTTGCTAAACAATTACTTAATCTTCTACTTGATCATAAATATTCCAACCACCCTTCTTGATTTCATTAGCTCGCTAATTATATATTGTTGCCTCTTGATTTTATTTTATTTTATTTTATTTATTAATCTTCTCATTTTCCCCTAGACATGGTCAACTATATACGTCTCCCTCTCCCTTTTTTTAATTAATTTAAAATTGATGTACCCTCATGATGAAATTTGAAAAGAATATAATTAATCGAGTTTTTATTTTTGATGAATGCTAAAGAATTTATTGCAGTTGAAATGCAAATAAGATCATAGGGAAAATTAAAACAACAAAGATCTGACTTTGAGAATTATTAGCTATATCAGTTCCAAATAGGAATTGGTTTTGAAATATATGTCTGGATCCATTTAGGTGGGTTGTAGGGCGTTTTTACGTTATGACATAATTAATTATTATCATTAACTTCCGAAAACAACTTCAGCTTAGGAATGAAATACCCACCAAGTAATCATTCTACTTACCTATATTTAACGTAAAAATTCCAACAATAAGGTAAAGTATTGGCAAGCAAATAATTATTTTCTGTTCTATAGTACGACCGGGTGGCAAATGCTCAATCTTGCTCGTTAAATGAGCTGAAATTCTTTTATTCTGAAAAAGAATCTCATCTCATGATCAGTTTGTGGTGGGATGAACGATTTTAATTAAAAAAGGGGGAAATTAGGAACGCATGGTTCATGAGCGCCAGATGGTCCATTGATCTGGCAGATAAGCTGTTCAAATATTCTCATAGATATGAATTTTTTTCTTTTTTTTGCTTGTTCTGCTCAGCAAAAGATTCAGTGTAAACTATGGTGTTTTTATAATAATATTATTGATGATAATAATGTGATATACACACAAGTCATTGACTGAGTTGCATGCAGTTTGGCTATAAAACTAAGAGTATGCTCGTCCAATCAAACCTACTCCTTTTATCACAAGTAAGCCTTCTCTCTACCCAAGGCTTTCCCTTTGGATTTCTTCCAAGAAGGTTTTGTCGGTAAGACACTCCAAAATGTGTTATGGATCCATTTCTTTTATGTGCTTCTTCAGTTTATTGTTTGTGAAGTAACTAGGGTCAGGATTTGAACCTGAAGCTTAGAGGGTTTCGAGGGAGTCTGTCTTGGCTACGTGCATGCAAACACTCATCTTTATATTTGATGATTTATGCATGCTGACTGGTTATGTATTTTGGAAAGGATCCATAAATTGAGACGAGGAAGAAGGGATCATGTGGAAGCTAAAGATTGCAGATGGAGCAGGCAACCCTTACTTGTTCAGCACAAACAACTTCGCAGGAAGACAAACATGGGAATATGATCCAGATGGAGGCAATCCGGAAGAGAGAGCTGAGGTTGAACAAGCTCGTCTCAACTTCTATAATAACCGTTATCAAGTCAAGTGCTGCTCCAATCTCCTTTGGCAATTTCAGGTCCCATAATTCTCCATATATATATATATATATATTACACACACACACATGCACATAATTTAAGAAGGGTTTTATCTAAAGCTTTAATTATTAAAGAATATAATTCATCAAAAATATATAAAATTATTTATCAACTTTATTCAAAAATATAAATATAAATTTAGTTTTAAAAAACTGTTTAATTTTTGGAATGAATGTTGACTTTCAGCGTTAATATCCAACGTGCACACTTGTCCTTTTACAAAATTTAAAAGCTATATTTTCAATTAAGTATAGTTTCATTAAATTATTGAAATAATTTTAATTTTATTTATAAATAGTAGTTAAACTTATTTTATTTTAAAGTAACTAATTCGAAATTTTTTTTTTCTTTTACAAATTTATTCATGGCTGTCATTTTGGACAGTTTCATACCATATGAGCAATTATTCATTAATTCTTTCTTTTTAGAAGATTGATTAATTCTTACGAAGTAAAGTAACATTAAGCATGTAAAAAAAAAATTGCAGAGTTTCAGAGAGAAGAATTTCAGACAAACCATCGCAGCATCAAAGATTGAGGAAGGCGAGGAAGTCAGCTACGCCAAGACCACGACAGCGATAAGGAGATCTGCTCATTTCTTCTCAGCTTTGCAGGCCAGTGATGGCCACTGGCCTGCTGAGAATGCCGGCGTTAATTATTTCACTCAACCCTTTGTAAGCAACAGTCTCTTTATTCACACAAGTAACTAGAATCCTGTCATTTAAATTGATCGAGGATTAATGGTTCATGCTGACTTGTTAATTAGGTGTTCTGTCTCTACATAACTGGGCATCTGAATACTTTCTTCCCTGCCGAGCACCAAAAAGAGATTCTGCGCTACTTGTACAATCATCAGGTACTTTCTTTTCCGTCATCTTCTTCTATTTGGTTATCCACAGTTCTGTATTCACTGAAATTGATGGAACAGAATGAAGATGGAGGGTGGGGCATAGACATAGAGAGCCACAGCTGCATGTTCGGCACGGTTCTCAGTTATATATGCATGAGAATGTTAGGCGAAGGACCTGATGGTGGTCGAGATGACGCATGTGCCAGAGCTAGAAAATGGATCCTTGACCACGGTGGTGCCACTCATATTTCTTCCTGGGGGAAGACTTGGCTTGCGGTCTGTTTCCCTTATTCTTTGTTTTTCTTAAAAAAAAAAAATAAAAATATTCGGCATGATATCAACACACTTATCCTCGTTTACTTTTCATCCGAGTTTTGTCTTATATATGGAAAACTGATATGGTGCAGATACTTGGTCTCTATGACTGGTCCGGATGCAACCCCATGCCTCCGGAGTTTTGGGTTTTTCCTTCTTTCGTACCCGTCCATCCATGTAATTGACAATCGTTGTTCTTTTCATTTCCCCCTCACTTAGATTAACATATAAGTTGTAAGCACTGATTTTATATTAAATCGTAACTGTAGCAAAAATGTGGTGTTACTGTCGGTTGGTGTACATGCCAATGTCCTACTTATACGGAAAAAGATTTGTTGCCACTACCACTCCTCTCATTCTACAGTTGAGAGAGGAAATCTTTGTTCAGCCTTACCATACAATTAACTGGTACAGCGTGCGCCATCTCTGCGCAAAGGTCATCTATCTAGTTAATTCTAGTCCTTGTTTTGCTTTTATTTGTTTTTTTATTTTATGTGTAATTAACCAAATGGACAAATACCATGCAGGAGGATGTTTATTATCCCCATTCTCGAATTCAAAATTTTCTATGGGATAGCCTGTACGTGGCTTCGGAGCCACTTCTGACAAGATGGCCCTTGAATAAATTAATAAGAGAAAGATCTAATCATGCCACAATCCAACTCATACATTACGAAGATGAGAATAGTAGATATATCACGATTGGATGTGTAGAGAAGGCATTATGCATGTTAGCTTGCTGGGTCGAAGACCCTGATGGTATTTGTTTCAAGAAACATCTTGCCAGGATTCCTGACTACTTTTGGCTTGCTGAAGATGGTTTCAAAGTTTCGGTATATGATCACCCAGCTTATGTCTCCTTTTATTTTTCTTCCAATTAACGAAAGATTTAACCAGCTTCATGTCTATAATTGTTTTAGTGTATGTTTATTATATCTTCAGGGTTTTGGTAGTCAATCATGGGATGCAAATTTTAGCTTTCAAGCTCTCTATCTAAGCAATCTCGGTGATGAACTGATGCCTGTACTAGCCAAAGCTTATGATTTCATCAAGAAAACTCAGGTCCCCATTCTACTTTGTTAATAATTAATCAACGCCAGCTTGCATTTTTTCTAGCTTATATATGTTTGTGAAGAAATTAAGTTTTGATTTACATCTTGTAATTAGCGTTATCATTTTAAATCTGGCAGATGAAAGATAATCCTTCTGGTGACTTCAGAGCAATGTTTCGTCATATATCAAAAGGAGGATGGCCCTTTTCAGATCAAGATCATGGCTGGCAAGTTTCTGATTGTACTGCAGAAGGCTTGAAGGTTTGTATTATAAAATTTTCATCTTTTGCAAAAGAGAAAAATGCAAAAAAATTTTGCACAAGTTACTGATGTCTTTTCAATATATTTGTGAAGTGCCTCTTGTATGCCTCAAAATTGCCTACGGAAAAGATTGGCGAGAAAGCAGATCCTCAACGCTTGTACGATGCTGTCAACCTGATACTCTCGCTACAGGTGATGCAAACAGGACGGCTTTTTCTTTTGTATTTCCAGAACCAGATAGAAATGCTTGCTGGGTGTTTAGGTACAGCTCTAAAATAACATACTTGATGATGAATTCAGGGAGAAAATGGTGGTTTATCAGCATGGGAACCAGTGCGTGGCGCAATGTGGTTAGAGGTATACAGATTTACGTATAAAAAGTTTATCCTTAGGTCGTCCTTAATTTTCAGAGTTGATTAACTCTTCTTTTGGGTTTTGTCAGAAACTTAATCCGATGGAGTTTTTGGAGAATATTGTCATAGAGCACCAGTGAGACTATTCTATATGTGTTCTTAAAATTAGAGAAATGAGAATGATTTTAGCTGGATGAACAAGTAAGAGTAATGGTGAGCGATGAAACAGGTACATTGAATGCACATCCTCTGGAATGGAAGCATTGGCAATATTTAAGAAGATGCACCCTGGGCATAGAACCAAGGAAATTGACAAATTCTTAGAAAAGGCAGCAAAATACGTGCAAGACATTCAAACGGCGGATGGTTCTTGGTACGGGAATTGGGGAGTTTGTTTCATCTACGGGACGTGGTTTGCACTCGTGGGACTATCCACTGCTGGTAAAACTTACGAAACCTGTACTGCAGTGCGCAAGGGAGTTGACTTTTTTCTCAAAATCCAGTGCGATGATGGTGGCTGGGGTGAGAGCTATTTGTCCTGTCCGAATAAGGTTGATTGCTATATACCCTTCTAGCTTGTTTAATGGTTTAAATTGAGAAGGATTGATATGCTCTAATATGTAATGCACTTTCAAATTCAGATATATACGCCTCTAAAAGGAAGTCGATCTAACTTGGTTCATACTGCTTGGGCTATGCTGGGCCTCATACATTCTGGCCAGGTTAGTTGACTTTTATTTTGCCATTTCTAAGAGTTCTCTGCACTTCTTCCATGCTCATCTTCAACAAAACCTTGTACATTCACACGCAGGCAAAGAGAGATCCAACTCCTCTCCACCGCGCTGCAAAACTGTTGATCAATTCACAGCTAGAAGATGGCAGCTTCCCTCAGCAGGTACATTGTTTCCCAAATCACCAAAAAGATTTGATCATAAATAAAATTTATTGAGAAATAAAAGATGATATGTGGGCGTTTGGTACAGGAAATAACAGGGTCCTTCAAGAACAACAACATGCTACACTATCCAATATACAAGGACTGTTTTCCATTATGGGCCCTCGCAGAATACCGCAAACATTGTTTGTCATCCAACTAGAAATAGTTTGCATGATCTATATATATATATATATATATATATCCTTTTTCCCCTTCAATCCCTGGTATCAATAACGAGATCCCATGAATGAGCCTTCTAAATGTCTGAAAAATAAAAGTAGGAATTTATGTAACTTGTTATAAATTATTGTTATTGTCTCTTTGTTAACTTTTTATGAATGCATGCAAATGTAAAAAAATTTCTTTTATTTATAAACTATGTATATTTAATTGAGATATACTAAGCATTATTTATTATAGCTCTAAAATAAGATATTAATTTGCCTTTTTCTTTTCATGAATATCCGTTATAAAAATAATTTATTTGTATATATACTTATAGAAATATTAATATAAATTTTTATTGAAAAAACTATAAAATTGATAAGGTGTTGCTATGAATTTTGATTATTTTAAATAAATAACATAATTATAGTTTAAAAATATAAATAAAATAAAACAAAATAAATGAATCTTCAAGTCAATTTCATCAAGTCGTCGGGTATAAATCTTCTTTAGCCGGTGGATCTTTATAGTAAAAGATCAAACATATCCAGCTGTGAGCGCGCAGCGAGTTGAGTTTGATAATGGGATTGCCATGAGTTTAGAGGGGAGGAATGGAGGGGAAATGAAATGGGAATTCCCCTAAAAGACCGGTCGACCGATTTCGACTAAAATTAGACAAGTTTGTCTAAAATAGCTGTGAGTATTTTGGAAACTAAAAATGGCGGAAACATCCGGATAGAGTTGTTTCTGTCATGTAAATTTTGTTGCTTTCAGATATCATAAAAGGTGATAGGCCTCTTTCTTGCAATTCTCAACTGTGTCATGAATAAATTCTGTTTCTGTAAGTTTGCTTGATCAAAGGACAATAAATGTGCCTATCAAAAACGAATGGATCCAAGAAGGGTGGAAGTGGGTTGGTGGCAGTTGCTATAGACGGGGACGAAGGAAGCCAAAATGCTTTGAAATGGGCAGTTGAGAATCTCATGTCCAGAGGCCAAACTATTGTTTTAACTCACGTTCCTCAAAGAGGATCCTCGCCTGCTGCTGGTAATGGTTCTTCTCCTCCCATAACAAAATTTCAGCCATTCAATTCTTCATAACTGATGTCAGTAATGTGCAGGGGAAGGTTGCACTGGTGATTTTACTTCTACCCTGCAACGTGAGAAGTCCACAAGGGAACTCTTCCTTGCGTTTCGTTGTTATTGCACCCGCAACGATGTAGCTTCTTTTACCTCTCTCTCTCTCTCATCTTCCTTCAGATTATGATTTTTTACCCTTTCCTTTGTAGAAAAACTCTTTTAAAACAGACAAAATAGAATACAGAGAGAAGAAAAAACAGAGGATTGTGATGAAGAGTTCTGCTGTTATATTTCAATTTCAAGATTACAAAAATATATGCAAGCACAGACGATCGAGTAAAGTTAACAATTATCCTACCAACTTTGATACAGCAGAATGATTACATTTTATAAGTTGATATAGACAGTTAAACTAAGATTTCAACTACTTCTAAACAATCTTTGACTAACACAAAAGAACAGCAGTAAACAAGGACAAACTATCTTCAGATTTCAGAAAACTCAACCTTCAACATCCTTCTACACCAGGTACGATCCATTGATGTCATTCTCGCCGACCAGGATATAGTTTGAGCACTGATCCAATATGTTTCCAACTCTGCCGTTGAGAATTTGGTCATGGGTGCTTCTCAACATGGATTTATCAGGTATTTCCCTCGTCTTCCTCTCCTCCTCCAGGTTTTCAAGTCATCATTACTCTCAACTTTTTGTTCTACAGAAAATTCAAGGCAGACGTACCTAACAGCGTTTCAAAAGAGGCACCTGATTTCTGCAATGTATACGTCATCTCCAAAGGGAAAATATCTTCAATGCGCCAAGCTTCTCGTTCCGCTCCCTTCACCTCCCCATTACTAGATCAAATACAGAGCCAAAGCAGGCCAAGTGATATTGCTCGTAAAATTTACGACACCTGTGCTGCATTGCGCAAGGGAGTTAATTTTCTCCTCAAAAACCAGTGCTATGATGGTGCCTGGGGCAATAGCCATTTGTCCTGTCCAAACGAGGTTGATTGCTATATACCGTTCTTGCTTGTTTAATGGTTTAAATTGAGAAGGATTGATATATACTAACATGTAATGGAAGTTTACAAATTCAGATAAACATGCCTCTCAAAGGAGGTCAATCTAATGTGGTTCATATATGTTGGGCCTCATATATTCTAGCAAGTTAGTTACGGCATTTTACATTTCTATTGATGAAAAGTATAAAAATTATCAGTTTAGGATAAAAAGTAAAAAAATTACGATTTTAGTGTGAATTTTAACCTGGCCGCCGGTCAAACCGGCGGCCGTACGACGTGGCATTCACATATGCAAATGGCATGACATGACAGTGATGTGGCGTGCTGTGTGTGCAGGAGAGAGAGTAGGGTTAATTATTATGAAAAAATTATGAAAGTTATAATTTAATAATTATGAAATTAAATGTTGATAATAATAATTATAATAAAAGTATTGTTTGAATACTTTTAGTAATATCATTAGTATTATTACATTAGAAATATTATTATTATCATTAGTATTATTACATTAGAAATATTATTATTATTTGTAATAGTATAATTATTTATAAATATTAGTTATATTAACATTTTTTGTAATAATTATTATATGAATGAATATTTATTAATAATAATAATATTTTTATTATATATAATTTATTATTATGATTATTAATTGTAATAATAAGTATTATTAGTTATAAGTATTATTTGTATTAAAATTTTTTATAATAATTATTATTTTCTGAATATTTATTATTATTAATATTATATATATTATTTATTATGATTAATTATTATTATTATTATTATTATTATTATTATTATTTATTGTAATAATAAGTATTAATATTTTTAAGTAGTATTGATGTTAATACTTATTATGTATGATTATTAGTAATAATAGTAATATTATAAGTATTAAAAATGTATACTATTATTATAATTTTATAACTTATAATTATTAATATGTTTAATTGTAATTATTATTATTATTAATTGTAATCATAACTATTATTACTTATAA
>CANYBF010145072.1:0-30137 GCA_948192965.1 Dalechampia spathulata | reverse complement strand
AAGTTGCTTTCTTCTTTTTATATACTTATTTTTATATCCTTAGTTTATATCATAATAATTATAGACATAAGAAAATAAACATACATCACATACATGATACAGAACATAGGTTCCAAGAATAATCTCATCTTTTCATAAAATATCATTTGTGTCCCAACTTAAACTTTTACCTAACATTGCTTCTAATTTTACTTGAATTGACCCATTGTACACTATACTTTATCATATCATAACATGTTAAACATACCAGGCATCATTGTAAATTAATGCATTTTCTGCATTTAATTAGTTACTATAACATATGAATAAAATAAATGCATATAGTAAGGCTGTGAAAAGTAGGATGTGACATGAAATATCAAAAATAGAAATATTTGACCAAACATAGTTAAACATATATTAAAACAATAAAGACATGGGTGCTATAGTTAAATGCAAATGCAGAAGGAACCTCAAAACTTTAAACATAGATTTAAGGACCTAACATCAATAAAAACCTTGAGAAAAGAAATAAACCATTAGCATGTATACTCATACTTCACTTTCCACCATATCACCTTTCAATTCTTCAACCTCAACTAATTGATTTTTACTCATTACTTAACTTTATAATTATATTTCATTTTCTTAGTTTTTCTGATTTCAAACAATCAAAGTTGTTGGTACCTAGTTTGTAGAATACATGCCTATGTAAGGACTTTTGATAAATACCTTACCAACATTTTATTGCTTAGAATTGCTACTCATTCTCATGTTTATCCTTAATAGGTAAATGCATCACTTCTCTTAGCCACTTAATAGTACCAACTAACTTAACTTTGTCTCTTATTTGCATGTTTGCTACCTTTACATATGTATTCAAGGGCAACCAACTCAAATCATGCTGCTTGTTATTGCTCTTTTGTCAAGTAATCACTGTTATTCCAACATCACTTCCCCTTCTCACCATTACCACTATGTTATACTTTTGCAGGAAAAATATTTCTAATATAATGACCTTTACTTAAAGGTACTTTTCTTACTCTCTTTTCTTTCTTGTTTTCTTAACCAAATAACTTCATTAACATATATTGATTACTTTCATCTTACCTTATGAGTTTGAAATGAAACCAATAGCCTAGGAATCATATGCTTTTTTAGCATATAAACTCCAACTTACTTTATAATTTCTAGGTACACTCTATTTAACCATCATATTTGCATATCATATCAAAACATAATCCTTACAACCATTTGCATTTGTGTGGCTGATGGTCATATGCTTAAGATATTTCTAGCTTCTTTGTTGTATTTTGCATATCATACACTACAACTACAACTATATGCATTTTTATGGCTGGTGGTCATGTTGAAACATTTCTGGCTCTTTTATTCATTAACCATTATCACCTCAGCACTATAATTATAAATTTTGCGTTCAATTACACATTATTCTTACCTTGCCTATTAGGTTCCAAACTGATTTAGCATGAAGAATGAGACTAAGGTATGACCATCAAAATCTTTATTGGATTAATATATTTGTGACTAGATGATAATTATTTTGTTTAGACTAGTCACTACAACCTTGCTCATACCTATCTTATAACCTAATGGCTAAGGAAGCCTATTGACTTTTCAAATACTTTGAAATTTCTTATCAATGTAAACCACCTTAACTAAAATAAAATAATAAAATCAAAACTAAAAATAGAAAAATTTAGATAAGAAAAAGTAGCCATAAGGCTAACTTCCTTAATGATAACAATGGCTTCTCAGCCAACCTTAACATAATTACAAAAATATAATTGCTTAAACAAAAATAAATAAAATAAAAGATAGTAACTACAACCATAATTGGCCTAGGGCCATGTTGACCCTTTTTTTACTCCATTGGCCTCCATATGAGTTCCCACATTATGAAAAAATATTTCCTAAGGTATTTTCCATTAATATACTTTTTGTAAGGATTTCCTTCTAAATTAGCTAACCAATATTCCCTTCCTAAACTTGATGAATTTTAAATGGCCCCTCCCAGTTAGGTAACTATTTACCATATTCTCTTATAATATCTTATTGAAAAGCTTGAGGAATAAATATATTAGGTTGAGGAAAAAGCTTGCTAGATAGAGAAACAAGCCTATGAAGTAGAGAAATAGACCTATTAGATTGAGGAATAAGTTTATTGAGTTGAGGAACAGACCTACTGGGTAGTGGAATTATGCCCCCAGGCCTCTCCTCTTTTTCCATTTGCATCATAATGATTTGGTTATGAAATAAGGTTAATATTAGCAAACATTTAGTAAGGAATACCTGATCTACCATTTAGATTGTCTTAAGGTATTTTATCACCTTCTTCCCTCTTATATGGAGGAATATGCCTATCCTTAATAAATACTCATGAAGCTTAATCTATTTTATTATTAAGAAGTATGAATCTAGCTCCTTACCCCTTGAGTCTTATAAAACCTTGCTTATAGGGAGTAATAAGATTTGCTTCATATATTAGGAGAGAATGTCACACTCACATGGTAAAACATGCTCTCGTAGAATGATTAATAAATCTTATATCGATAGAAGTCCACTAATAAACCTATTAAAGATCTGCAATTTTTTTTATTAGTATCCATTATGCATATTACTTATTTAACAACATCTATGATTTATCTCTATAGCATACCATCAAAATGATTACTGCATATTTTGTTGATATAAGTTAAATAAGCCACACATTTAGCTAACCACTAAGCAATTTCAGTGTTATAACATATATGCAAGTAAAAATATTGTACTTCCTATAAATTATACAATGATAGTTGCAAAGGAAACATTGGCTAGGAATATGTTACAGTATCAAAAAGTGAATTTGAAGGTCATACAAAATCTCAAAGTGTCCTAACTACGTTAGTATATCACTTTTTTAAATCATCAATTTATGTTTCCTTTTGAACTCGCGTACTCCATGCACTCCCCCACACTATAGTACTTTGTAGTTTAAAGTTCAGTTAATACTTGCTTAGTTTAGGTGTATAGTCAACACAACGTCACTTGGTAACTTCTCTATTAGACCTTTGCTCCACATTGCTAAGTTTTATGATGATCTTGCATCATGTATGGGATTTACACATGTAAGATCAAGTGATCCAATGGTTCACTACCAAACCTTAATTTTAGTCTTAAATATTAGCTTAACAATCCATTATAGTTCTAGTTTTCTATGAATTAATTTTACAAATATCCCATTTAAAACTATGATGCAAGAGAGAGGATATGGATAAACACTTAATCTTAAATTTGGTTACATCATTCACCAGTAAATGAATAAGTGAAATATTATGGTTATACGGTCTAATGGTTTAGTATAGATATACACCTATAGCTTCCTAGTTTCCAAGCTATTTAATGTGCTTCTTACCAATCAAAGTGTCTTATTTCCGCTATATAAACTAGATGTGTTTTATCTTCTTTTTTTTAATGAGAATTACATTCGATGGGTTAACAACCCTCCATTTGTCACTACCTAAAATGAGCACGTACGTTGTATGCATGAAATTACTTGAAATGTTATGTTTTATATGTTATTATTGTGAAAATGATGTGCAATGATCATTATGATGATAAGAATATGATAAGATTAAAGTTATAACTCTAAAGATTGAAATTGAAAAATTTGATGCAAACCATTGAAACGACCATTGAGTAGAACTAAATTGATGATTTCTATGTTAAAAACATTGAATTTGATTGATTAACTATGTTCAAAGTGTTTGTGTTAACTTAAATTAGATATTTACAAAAGTTAGCAAAATTGAAATTTGGATTAATTATTATGTCATAATTAGGTGATGATAATGTAAGAGAATGAAATTAAATTAATTTTTCCTAGAAAATAGGAAATTATGAATTAATAATGTCTTATTAAGTATATAGAATAAAAATTTTAAATATTAGAAATGTATTATTAGTATTTTGCATTATGATGTCATAATGATATCATAAATTACCAAGATGATATCATAAGTGAGAAAATAGGAAAATTAATGTTATGAAGAAAATAAATAAATAAATATGAGTGGAAATAGAATAATTTAGAATATATGTTAAATAGAATAATTAAATGGAAGTGGGATTGATAATTCAAAAAGTGTATGGAAAGTTGAAAAAGTAGTTTTGGAAATGGTGTTAGTGGATGGAGAGAGAAGGTTAAAAATTATATTTTAATTGATTGGGAAAAATAGTAGATGGTATTTATGATTAAAATATAGTGTATTAGAGTGTAAAAGGGATGTATAATATGAAATTAGGGATTAAGATTGGTGAATTTAAGTATATATATATGTATTGGGGTAAAAGTGTAGTTTTGGAAGAGTTTAAGGACTAAAATGGAAATTTTTCCACATGGGACCAATTCCATCCAAATTTCATCCTCATATTGACTGAAATTCCATTTTCTTATCCTTCAAACTCCTTTTGGCCAAAACAAAATAGGCAAATTCTCTCCACTTATTTCTTATCTTTTCATCTATAAGCTTATCTTCTTCTCATCCTTCTATTTCTCTCTTTCTTTTATACATTTCTTCTCTTTTTCTTTTGAAAAACAAAAACCAGAACCTTTTACTTCTTGTATTCTCATTAAACTTCATGAGTGAAACAAGTTATTCAAGTAAAGTTTGAGTTTATAAGTTAATTCATCCACTTCCTCTTGATCTTCTTAAAGTGTTCATATATACCTTCCTAAAACAAGCAAAAGTCGCAACTTTCCTCTTCTTTTTACTTGGTTTTTCAAAGTTTTAAGCTAAGCTAGTGCTGGATCTTCAAGTTAAAGTCAAGAACATGCATGTTTGTTTCCATTAAGAAAGTGACCGAAGCACTTTCTTTGTTCTTTCTTAAGGGTAAGTCGGATCCATCCATATTTTATTATTTCCTTAAAAAGCCAAAGCTATATTGATGTCTAACCTTACTTCTTGTTTGATTTAGCTTCTTAAATAAACATGCATGTGTATGTTAGGGTGGATCCAAGTCTTACAAGTTGAAAGTAAGTGGTGGTGCAAGTTTGGAGCTAGATCAAGGAGGGAACCATCTTTTTAGTTGATTTTTCTTTTAGTTCCTTAAAGGTGAGTAAGAGTAAGTATTATTTAGTGAAAGAATAACTTGATTTCAAAATTTTTGGTGGAAGTTGAGTTTTGGCCGAATAGTATTTGGACTTTTTAATGATTTTTAGTTAATGTTTTGATGGTTTTAGTGCTTAATGTTGTAATAGACATGAAATAAAAGGATGTGTGATTGTGTGGGTGTGTTGGTGCTGAGTTTTTCCATATGGCTGAAACATTCAAAAGGATTTTCTTAATAATTGGTAAGTTTAAAATATAACTTAAGGTGGTTATAAGAAAAACAGAAGATTAAGATCAAGTATAAGTTGAAAATTAAGTGTTAAGATAAGTATTTTGATGCATTAAGAGTAAATTTTTCATTTTTAGCATATAAGACATGGAAATTTTAAATTAAGTGATTAAGTTAAAGTATGACTAATGTATTTAATGTTTTAATTAAGAATAAATAGAGTTTTTATACAGAAAAAGAAAAAAACTAAGTACATATGAAGAAAGATGGGCTTAAGAAATAACTTTTTATGTTCTAATGGGCTTCATAAAGAATTTTGGTCATACAAGGCTTATGGATTCATACAATCATTATAATAAGGATATTAAGTACTTTAAAAGAAAAATTATGAAATGATAAAGTGAGGTTTTAATGAAGGAAGTTAAAAGACAAAATTAATAGTTCAAATGGATTTAAATTGGAGAATAAGGTTATATAGTCTAAATGAATTTAAATGATTAAGTGTTTAAGCATATTTAATGATTTTAAGTAGTTTATTAAATCAATAATATGAGTTATATGAGAATTATTGTTAGAAAAAAGAATGAGTTAAGTTAACAGTAAATTTTAAGCATTCTATTAAAATACTGATTCTGTTAATTGGAGGTTATATGAATGATTGAATTTAAGTATCTTAAAATATAATATAAGGATTAATGATTATATTTAAGTTATGAATAAATGAAATACAATCAGGAATTATTTAAGTAAAGGTTAATTAATGTTTATGCTTAAGTAATGGATTTTGTTGATATTAAGATACATAACATAAATTATTGTTAAAGGAAATAATATAAAGTCAAATGAAATTATTTCAGGGAGTGATTAGATATATAAAATAGAATTAAAGTGGGGTCATGTTACTGCTTTAATGATTAACTACTTTAAAGACAGAATTATGAAAAGGTTTTCTAGAAGGTTGTTTAAGTTTAAATACTGATTGATATAATTTAAGATGGTAACTGTTTTCATATTCTGAAATGACAATATTTGGTATTAGTAACATATGAGTATGATAAATAATGGAGTATGATGAAAGATATTACTAAATGATCCAAAAAAGGATGATGATAGATTAACAGATTAATAAGTGACTGACACTTTAAGTAATAAGCTGTTGAGATAATTAATGAATATTAAATAGAAGACTTATAGAAAGGTGATATAATTTAACAGTTTAAGATGAATAAGTAATATTTGATTTTGATGACTGTTTAATAATAATTATGATGATAGAACTGTTTAATTAAATAAATTATGAACTTAGGACTAATATAAGAAAATAATAATATGAGGTGTTACTATAAAAATTAAATAACAGAAATGTTATGATGAAATTTAATTAAAGAGTTTTGATAATTTAAGATTCTAAGGCTATGATTATTTAAGTAAAATGAAACCACAAAGAGTTATACAATATGTTCATGAGAATAAATAAGCATAGTTTTCAGTGGTATTATATTAATATTAAGTAAATATTAAATATGTTAAAATTGAATTTATGGTAATTAAGTGGAATAATTATAAAATAGACACAATTAAAGATAATTATACAAATTCTTAAATAGTGACATGATGAGATGAATGTTAACACTGATAAATGATTTATTTATATGATAATATAAGATTGATTAATAATATAATAAATATATTAATTAAGATGAACATTGTATTATGAATAGGTAAATCAGTGGAAAATATTCACGAATCACCCAAGGATATTAACAAATGGAAGGACATACCAGGTTTATACTAGTCTGTTTAAAGTCCTCGATCGTAAATTGATCAAAGAGGCAAAGGTTTGGTAATGCAATAGCATTACATTATTATAACAATTTGAAGTCAATTATGCATCATATATATATCAATCATGAACATAATGCATTCAACATAAACATGACATAGCATGATATGGTGAAATAAGGAGAAAAATAATATGATGTGTTATGGGAAAAATGCTAAATGATTATACTGGGCACAATGATATAAATTCCCACAGGAATAAAATAATATGTTATCATGATATGAAAGAAACAGAATTGAAAAGCAAGATGTTAACTGAGCTCATATTTAAAGAATCAAAGTTATGTTATAATGAAAGACCAAGTAAATGCGCATTTAAATGGAATGATGGATCAAAGAATAAGAGGGAGAATGCATAACATAAATGCATTCTCACAAATATGCATTGTTCATAATTCATGACATACAACACAAAATGATGTGAATTCATGGTATGAATAAATGATATATTAACTTCACTTGAATATTTATTATGGTTGGAATTTCATCATATTTTAAGATAGTCATGCTAAATGGTTCATATACGACATGGAATACAAATGAATTAGACATGTTGTTTTGAAGTATATGACATAATGTTACTTGACATCAACATGTCATGAAATATAAATGTCTTATGTTTTTAAATGTTATAACTAATGGATTATATGATTTCTTGTATTACATGCTATAACTAGCACCACTGAGTTTATACTCAGCGTTTGTCAATTGATAAATGCATGACCAAGCAAAGTCGCAGAACCAGAACATCAGTAAAGTAGCTAGACATATCAACAGTTTGTTGGTAAATGGTTTAAGTTTCCTTCAGAATTCTATCTTTATAAATTATCATGCAACTACTTAAATAAAATACTCTGGTAGTAAATAAAGTAAGTTTGGCAAAACTAAAGATATGTAAAATATTAATGTGTGTATATTAAGACTCTGATGATGTGATGACATAATTATGATGTTATATTATAACCTAGGAAAATAAATGTTTTGGATTAATATGAGTTTGCATGCAAGTTATATGTATAAATAATAAAAAAAAAAAAATTTTACGGAAAGTATGGAATCCTTTGTAGGATAATTATTAACTTCCTCGATTAGAAAGTTAATAATCATTCTACGGGAGCATGTTACACAGCCAAAAGATGTGACACCATTCATGTGTGGAAAGTGCTCTTACTCGTATTTATAACCAGCTACCATCAGCTAGGGTGATATTGTTTTAAGCTAATATGCATTTTGTACTATTAACATATAATTATACATAGGGCATTTAAATATGAATTAACATATATAATTAACTATTACGTTACACATAAACAATGACACTTAAGCACCTATGTATTTATGTGTTATGGCTACCCATTCTATTTCTAATTATTTCATGTTCCCAATCAATAAATAATTTAATTATCTAATAGTAATTATAATAAGCTCCATCTTTAAGTTTTGAGATCATGACTCCCTCACTTTACTATTTTTAAATTGTAAGAAATTGATACATACGCTCATTAGTTTAGGTATACATCAATGTTAATTAATTAGCCCGTAATCATTTTGTACAACTTCAGTTAACATGATATCATCTAGTTTTCATGCACATACCATCCTTTAAATAGAAAACTACAATTTATCATTAATTTCAAGATAACTCAATGACATCATGCACTAATGTATTTAGTAACCCCTGCGTATATGTTTATATACTTAGTTTAATATGTATGTTATCATACCTTTTAACAGATTACATGCTTGTTAATGTTAATTATCCCAATGCACCCTACTTTTATATCTTTTATCAACCGTTAATTCATAGCTTCAATAATTCATAAGATTTATGTTTGACCATTCATGCAAATCTATCTAAATAACCCAATGCATGCATACATGAACATAGGTACCCTTCCAATAGCTTACACCTAGCTTCTTCATGCATTACATCTAGAAATATGGAACATTTTCTGATAGTATTCACAGATAGTAATTTTCTAGTAATTTGATGGTCACTCTAATATCAATACATGACTACCATTCAATTAGATTATAAGGTTACTAATTAATTACCAGTTCTTACATACTGATTCTTATTTCTCCTATCCTTAATAATAACTTGAGTGTAATTTAATATCATTTAGTGAACCTTTTTTTATTTACATATACACCTTATTCATAAAATTAATCATTGGCTTAATTACTTTTAGTTTATACCTTATTGCTTAAAACTAATTTCATATATAAATTTATTATTTATCATTCTAATAATCAGTTCCTCTATAACTTCTATGTTAAATTACCAGCTTAATTAATGTATACATATCAATACATATTCCTTTTATTGAAGCTTACCTTATGATCTTTTATGTACCCTTCTAATACTCTGATTGGATTTCCTTGTTTTCCTCTATGAAGACTAAATATAGGTGGACTCTGACTTTTCACCTGCAACTTTGGATTTTCTTTCATTCGGCTTGGTACAGATTTTCGATATCGATCCTAATTTGCATACATACCTTTTAGCCTCCCATGAGTACTCTGGACATACGGAGCATATTATATTTTTTTTGTGGAAGGTGCAACACATAACATGTATTTTCTGATATATAGAGCATATAATGCTACATGTTGCACATGTTTAGTAAATATATGCATGATGCATAACCTTTTCCCATGTAAATTTAATATGCTCCATATGTCACCATGAATTTATGACCTAAATGATGCTTATTGAGCATGAGGCGCACATCCTAATGCATTCTTATTGGGGGCGCATATAGGTGGAAAATTCTACATGTTGGGCATGTACTATTATGTGCTGCGCATATAGCCTTTTTTTTTTTTGCATTGTATGCTGCATATATAGCATTATATGCTGCACATATCTTATTTAATTTCATAGAATCCTATATTATTTACAAGTTTTTGGAAACCCACACTTATTAATATAACTCATATGTTTATGGAAAAAAGGTCCAAAAATTGCTAATTATGACCAAACTCTGCCAAAATTACTCCTCATTTAATTAAACACTTAATTAAGTTACTAATTAGGATTAGAGACTAATTAATCCTTACTTTAAATCCCTAAGCTCATTTGAAATCAAGATTTGAAACTATTCTTCATTGGTGAGTATTGAAATGCCCCTTCCTTTCTTATTTTCTCTTGATTTCTTTGTGGGTTTATGATTTTTACTTTATTTTTCATTGATTAGCTTCAATCATGAATGTAATAGTAGCATTCTTAGCTTTTTTGTAGCTAGAATGATATGTTAAAGTCATATATTGGCTTGGGTTTATGATTTGATTCATGCTTTTGCCTAAAAACTCATTTTCCTTCTAATTCTACTCGTTACATGTGATGCATATCATCCTATATATGGCAGATATAGTTGCTAGTTTCTATTGTGATGCTAACTGAAGTTTTTAGTAGCATTATTGATTTCATAGTAACTTTAATGATATGAATTCATCATACATTGATACAATTTGATTAAGTTTGATTTCAAAATTAATTTTCAAGTTAAATGCTTCTTTAATTTGATGTTTATTACAATTGATGTGATTGAATTTGAATTGGATGTATTTTTCATCTTTAATTAATGTTTAGGTGATATTAGAGTCCTCCAATTTTATGTTTCATGATCAATTTGGTTGATTTTACTATTAAATCAATTTATTTATTTATTTTTCTCAATTAAATGTTATTTAGTTGTGCTTGATGTGTCACTTGATATGATTTACTTAATTGAATGTTGATTCATTTCAAAGTGATGTTACATGTGATCTTAGAATCTTTCGATTATGCTTTTAGTTAATTTTATCTAAAATTGATTGTTTTTCATGATTTTCATAATTTGACTCATGTTTATTATTGCATTTTCATGAATGTTATCATTATATTCATTAGACTTTGACCTTTGATTCATACTTTCACATGATATAGAATTGGTCATTTATGTTCGATATCTCATTGGTTGCCTAATAATAATTTGTCCATTTGTATTTTCTATTCATACATTTTGACTCGTGTTGTTCGAGATTGTTTTTCCAAGTGGAGGAGATGTTACTTAACATCTTGGATTTTTGTATCAACGAAGATCCTTTATAATAGAATAGGCTTCTATTTTATTTTCCTATCATGTATGATTTAGCTTTATTTCATCATGTATTCCCCCTATCTTTGTCAATCCCTTTCTTGAGACCATTATTAATTTTCATTCTTGTTATTATGCCTTATTATATTATCATGCTTGTTTTATCATTGCTATATGATGTATGTTATGTCATATCATATATGTCATGTCATCTTTCACATGTCATGCTTATATCATGTCATTTTACATGTCATGCCTATGTCGTGCCTTCTTTCATATGTCATGCCTATATCATGTCATCTTTCACATGTCATGCCTATGTTATGTCATTTCACATATCATGTTTATACTATGTCACCTTCCACATGTCATGCCTATGTCATGTCATCTTTCACATGTCATGCTTATGTCATGTCATCTCTCATATATCATGCATATACCATGTTTCATATCATGATGTTATATCATATGTTATGTCATCTTTCACATGTCATGTCTATGCCATGTCATCATGTCACATGTCATGTTTATGCCATGTAATTTCTCATATGTCATGCTTGTACCATATTTTATTCACCATGATTTCTATATCATGATGTCATATCATGATTATTATATCATATTTGCTCTATTATGATTGCTGTCATGTTATACTACATTGTGTGTTTATTTCATGCTTATGAATGCTCGCCTGCCTGGGATAATTAATTTGACTAAGATGGTAAAATCAAACTTAAAACTCTGAGGGAATAGATTTTCACCATCTGAACCCATCTTTGAAGGGTTTAACTTAGCACTCATGTTATGGGTCGGTTGAACCAAACCCGGAACCATTCGATGACACTCCATCTTGCAACCCTTTTGAGTCCATTTCATTATTCAAGGTAGCCTCTCGAGAAGACTGTACTTTCATTCCAATCAGACCCTCAGTGTCATCTATCGCAAGCCTCACTCTAGGTCGTGGTGAAAGCCTCACCCATAATAGGAATCATCAAGAATACCCTATATTTTCCCTTCCTAAAATCTCTTTTATCTTCTCCTATTATTTATAACTAAACTATTGACTTACATCTTTTATGTTTAAGACTTCAACAAGGATAATAAGTATCCATCCCACCGCCCCACACAATTACCACTTACGATGAAGAGGTAAACTTTCTGTTTATGTAGGTTCCTTTTTAATTGTATGATAATTAAACATTTTAAATGTCAAATATCTCATTATAATACCCACTATATAGGAAGTCAACATATAGATATTTAAACCTCTAATTTGTTCAATCAAGTTAAAAATATTTTATTAATATATTTTAAATTATTTCATCTATTAACCATTACTCAATCATTTTCTTAATTATCATTTAACTTCTAATTTTATCGAATATCTAATCATAAAAATAGAAATAAAATTTAATATTTATATGATTATAAATATAAGAATATGCTTATTAATGGATGTGACAGAGAATGTTTAGGAGGTTGGGGGATAATGAGTTTCTCTACCATCTAGTTCATATTTGTACACATTTTCAACAGTTTTGGATGGTTGCACTTATTTTCTCAAACCATTGGTTGAAACCTTCTCTAAAGCATTACCAATAATTTTTTATAACTAGGTGACTAATGCAACCATGTCTTTCATTAAAGTCTCATGAATATATTCCTTTACCCTTATCATGAATTCTTCATTAGAACCTCCTCCAATAATAGGTCCTATTAGATTTTCATTTTGGTTACCAACTGGTGCCTTTAGGATCTCATTTCCTTAACTATCTCATAGAGAAAGCTCTTTTAAACTATTTCACAATGGTTATAATGTTTCCTTCCTACTTTACTGTTATAAGAACAACATCTTGATCCTAAGATTCAATAACTTCTTTGCCTAAAGCACTTCTAGTTTTAGGAGTTATTTGTTAAGCGAGTCCCACTAGATGTAACAAAATTATTTAGTATGATTTTGATTTAAGTTGCAAGCATGCTAGAGGAGCTAATGTCCTTAAATAAATGTACTCGACAATTATAGTTCCCTAAGCTCCTTGTGGTAATTTACTTAGACATGATAAATAAAAGCTTAAGGAATGAAATTAAGTGAAACTAAGGAACATGAATATAAAATGGGATGTGTTGAGATATTGAGAAAATAAGATAATTGACATTCAGGAACCATGACAAGTATATGCAAATTAAAGGTAAAATAAGCTATTTGTCTAAAGAAATTGGCTAAAGACATCTAAATTGCTAAGGAAAAGAAATTTGTATCAAGGAACATTGTAGATACACATGAATTGTAAAAAAATTTGACGATTCAATTTGAGGAAATTTTTGTTTGATTGATTGAATGATCCCTAGATTAATTGTTGGCCTGATATTTATACTTGTAAATGAGTTAGTTCCGTTAAGAAACTATCCATTTCCATATCCCATAACCGTTCCCCCACTTCTTGTTAGCCAAAAACTATCTTATTTCCTAAACATTCCCATGTCCAAACCAACCAATGAATAACTGCTTGCTATTCATTATTCTTAAAACTTTCAATTAAATTAATTAACAATCAGCTCAAATAATTCAAATAATTGAATTAAAAATAATTAATCAATCATTAAATATTTTAGTTGGTAAAAATTTAATTTTGAGCATAAATAGTATGTATGTATGTATGTATGTATGTATGTATGTATGTATGTATAACTTTGTGGTATAATTCGATACATGGCTAGAGTAATTGAAAATTTAGGAAAAGATGGATTAAATTATAAGTAAAAGAAAGTATAGAAAAATTAGAATTAAAATTTTTATACTAGAAACTAATTCTTTTAGGCTTTGATATCATTGTTAAAAATTCATAATGTAGTTGTTGTTAATTGTATATGTGAATTCAGATATCAAGAATTGATTACTAGGTTGAGGAATAAAATCACAATAAAGAAATTGTTGGCTATTTCATAACCTAAATTCTTTCTCTATTTTAGAGAAAATTTGAAAGAAGTTTTATTATATTATAATAATTCAATTATTAATATATTTTCTTGATATATATATTGTTAATATCATACAAAAATTGAACTATTTATAAAGATGATAACTCTTAATAATGATTATTCATAAATGATATAACCATGGATGATTATTTGTGATATTATAGATCAAGTCAATATCCCATTATAAATGGACTCCATTTAATACAAACAACAATAACCCAAAGTTATATTGTTTTGACTACCAAATCTTTATATAGAATAATATTCAGTGTTCAAAGTGCTGTTTTCCAGTGTGTTTAGTTGGCTACATGTACATGTAGCTAGAAAGAATCACCAGCAGCAGACTCGCAAAAACTTTGCAAGATAGAAGCAATAATCATAGACTCATCGTCGTTAAGATGAGTGGCAGCAGAAAAAAAACCCATGTGAACTTGTGAGCTTTCTTTTTCCATTTCTGGAGGCGGCCGTGGCGGTGGGGGCAATGCGGCCAGAGGAGGAGATGCTTGAGTAAAGAAAGTATAGTAAAAATTAGTACGTGCGGTTTGAATGCCACCGAAAGAGATAGAGGATAAATCATAGGCAATAGCTGCTTCTTCGGGAGTGTCGAAAGTGCCAAGCCAATGTCTTCGTTTAGTGTATGGATTTCTAATTTCTGCTGCATATCTTCCCCATGGTCTTCTTCTCACTCCTAGATACTTGCTTGATTGCCTTCTGCTTCTTTTTGGGTTCCTGTAGTATAACAATGGCGTCAAATTTTCCATTATTCTCTTTTTTGCTTATGGTTTTCCAATGTGAGCAGGGCAAAGCATAGGAGGGTTTGTTTAAATACACCTCTAAACATTAACTACGACATTTCCGATAATTCTTTAAATAATAATAATTACAATAACAATAACGCTTCCCGCAACATCTCATATCTTGTTTGCATAAAAAATTATATATTAAAAATTTCAACCATTTAACCATTTAATTCAAGTTAATTATAATTGATAATTACTTATTTTAATTTACTTGAAATTAAATTATTGAAATTTATCGAACATGCCTATATTTATTAAAACAGCAAATAGCTAAATCCATAAATGAAATTATTCTTTTTAAATTTTATTTTGACGTAATCAATTGATTTTAAATATTTAAAGACGCGGTATTTTATTCAAACTTCTTTTCTGGACATGATGACTTTAGAAAATCAATTATAAACCCCAATTGGTTTTCGAGTTAAATGAATTATTAATAATACTCAACTCAATTATTGAAAAGTTTATAATCATAATTAAACCAACAAGTAGATACTCATTAGATTAGCATAATTTGAAGTATTAGTTATCTACTTTTAAACAATAATAATTTCAGAAAAACAAAGAGTCAACGCACTGCAAGGTGCTTGACGATTAGGTTATAGCCCTGATGCAAGTGGGGCAGGTAAAGAAGCTTACTTAGCTCGCAATAGAATTTAATAATTAACAATTATATCTTCTTTTTTAATTATATCTTTGTTCCTTAAAACCTTCTTCAATGACAAGACAAATGTGAGCAAAATGCTTAAATCAATGCTATCCATGAGATATTTGCTGCAGCCTGGCTTTTCAATGAGATCTTTTGTCTGCCTTGTCTTCAAAGTCCTTTAGAAAAATAAGGAAAATATATGGTATATATTTCAATAAGCTAAAATAAGAATATTTTTTATTCTAACATATTTATTATCTTTTAAAAAATATATGCTCCAATTATGTTATTAAAATTAATAAATACTATCAAATGTTTTATAACATGTACTGTAATATTACACAGTTTAAAATGGAACTGAACGTGTCCCGATAGATGGAATTTCCTTCTCACCATCTCAAAAGCATAAAAAAAAAAGCGGAACCTTCTGGGTGTTGAGCTACAAAATCAACATGAAAAAGTAAACACATTAAGATTGCGCAAATGCTTGGCTATATCATATTATATATCAAACATATAATTTAATTAAAATCTTAAAATAATTTTATAAGTTCTATGAAACTCAATTAGTGTTAGCAGATGCATTTGGTTCTTATTATTTTCAATCTAAAACAATATCAAGATGAATGAATTGATTTTAAAAAAAATTAGAAAAATTAACATAAATTAAAATAAGTAAGTCAATCAAGTAAAACTACTTGGCTAATTTCAACAACTCTGAAAATACATATAAAATAAAATAGTAAAATAATTTAGTAAGAAAATCAATAATAATGTTGAAATAAATCAGAAAATTTTTTAAAAATTAATCCCTAAAAAATAAAGTAAATCAATAAAATAATAATCAAAATATCCTTTTTATAAAGTGTTGAATTGATTTTAGAAACAATGAATATATACAAACAGCAACACTAATTAGTTTGATAATAAATACACAAAGGCAAGCTTCTAAAGTACAAAAGAAAAAATAAACATAGAAAATTATAGTGATTTGGTCTAATGCTTATGTCTATTCACTCAAAATAATTATTTGATGTTTCAATATAGAAATAAACCCATACAATAAATTTTCAATATCTACTTGAAATTTTTACAACCAACAAGTTTTGTAGGCTAGCTTGAAAGTCTCTCTTTAAGTAATTTACAATTTTTTCTCCATAAAAAAATATATGATACTTGTAATCCTCTTAAAATGAATAAGAAAGTTGCTATAGAATTCTTGCATAAACCCAAAACAAATATCTATGAAAATTTGAGAGAAAAATTTCAATAAAGTTCTTGAAAAAGTAGTTTTAATTTGTCAATGTACCCATTTGTTTCTTATGTAATTCATATCTTTAAAGATTCATATGTTGATGTATTTATAGTAAAAAATCTAGTTGTTATACATCATTAAAGTATGAAAGAATAAATCAAGTAACATAGTGGATTAAATTTTGACATAATTTTCACTTTAGTAAATTTAGTTTGGTAATTTCTTAAGAGGCTATTTGATACAAAATTTGGAAATTCTGAATGATATATGGAGATCCAAAATGTAAAATTCTTTTAAAATCTTTTTTTGATAAGTTAACAATACTTTGATTTGAATAAATTATATTTAGAGATTCATAAGGTATAATCTGTAAAATTTCTTAATATAAAAAGTAAAATACTTTAATTGAAAAGCTTTCATTTTAGTTCTTGATCTTGAAATATTCATCCATTTTGAATATCCTTGTGTTTCTTGGATAAATTATGTGCTATTGGAGATCATTAAGAATTACATAGGAAATCTTCTTGATCTTCCATAAAAACATTAAAAGAAAATGCTTAGGATGAAAGAACAACTTTTGCTATGAATGCAGTAAATATCTTATCTATGTTTGTAATAAGAAAACCTTTTTCTTTCATGCTTCAAGATATCAAACATAAATGAGCGAATAAAAAGAGAAAATGTTTGCTAAAAGCATTGCAAAAGTAAGAGAGGATCTATTGAATGAATTGCTAGAGAGGCCATTATGCCTTTAAATAGAAATTAGTGTCACTACTTCCTTCCTTAGCCTTCTAAAAATTTTATTATTTAATAAGCAATAAAATCATATTGACAATTATTCTAAAACAAGAAATGATCTTCTTAAGTGTTCTTCAAAAGTGTCTATGAAGATCTTAATAAAAATCATAATATGTTTTTCTTCTTCTTTTGTAGTAAGCTAAATTCTAGTAAATTTACATAAGAAGAGAAATATGTATCGCTTTTGCTTTAATATAAGTCTTTCTTTTTTATCAAAAATATTTTCTTCAATATATGTGTAATATTGAATAGAATTATATGATTAATTATTTCATTCATGAGGCACAACCATATTTATACAACAAAAAATAAAGTTATTGTTAAGGTGAATTATAATATTAACAAATATAAGATAATAAAAGATAAGAGATAAGATAACTTCAATCAACATAGTCATGATAAGCATTTTCATGATCTTCATTACTTATCATAAGTTATACTAGGTTAGAAAGTACAATCAACTTATCTTGAAAGAAAATGAATTATTATTTAGACAAAGGTTTGGTAAGAACATGCATAACTTATTCATCATTAGGAATGTATCACACCACCAATAGATTTTTACTAACGTGATCTTATAAGAAATAGAGATCAATTTCCATATGCTTGGTATGAAAATAAAGAATAAAATTTATAGGTAAGTAATGTGTAAACCCTGAATTTTCACCCGCATGTTGCATTTTCAGATTTTATTTGATACAACTTAGCAGAGGTCTCCATTATCGATTCCTAGTTGCACATATCGATTTTAGCCTCCTATGAGTGCCTTTAGACATGCAGAGCATGTTACATTTTACTTTGTGGAAGGTGGAGTACAAAACATGTATTTTCTAATATGTGGAACACATATATGCTCTGTATATTCAATTAAAATGCACATGGTGTTTGACCTTTCCCATGTAAATCTAACATGCTCCATATGTCACCAAGCCATTTTAGTATGAATGAGGACTAAAGAGCATAGGGTTCACATCCCTAGGTTTCTAGAGCGTGGGGCATATAAAACTTTAAACCACTAATGTGATGTACATATATTAATACATGTTGTGCATATAATATGTTTTTACACTATATGTTATGCATATAGTACTACATGCTACACATGCACATGTCATCTTCAAATTTACAAAATCCCATATTGCTAATGTATTTCTATAACTCTCAACCCTTACTTCTAAATATGGCTTGTAAGTTTGTTAATTGTAGCTAAACTTTGCTAAAATTACTTCTTACTTAATTAAACACTTAATTAAGTCTGAACTTAATTAGACACTTAATTAAGTTCTTAATTAGACACTTAATTAAGTTCTTAATTAGGCTTAAAGATTAATTAATCCTCACTTAAATCCTTAACCATATTTTAGAATAAAGATTAAAGCTTAATCATCTTTGGTAAGTGCTGGAATGCTTCTTCCTTCCTCTTTTCTCTTAATTTTCTCAATGGGTTTGTGATTTTTCATTGATTTATGTTTGATTAGCTTTAATTATGAATGTAACAGTAGTATTTTTAGCTCTCCTGTAGCTAAAATGACTGGTAACAATCATATATTTGTTTGATTTTATGATTTGATTTATGTTTTTGCTTAAAAACTCATTTTCCTTCTATTCTATAAGCTATGTGTGGCACACATCATTGTATATATAGTGCACATCACTATATATGTTGTGTATATGGCCTCCTTTTTCAATACATACTACGCATGTCATGTAATATGTTACATACATTATAGTCAAATTTTCAAAGATTCATGATTTTTCATTTGTTTTTCAATGCTAATCCAAATTTTCAGTAACATTTGTAATTTTAAAATAATTCAAATGATTTGAATTAATTAAATATGCTTCAATTTGACTAATTTTGACCTCAAAATTAATTTTCAAGTTAAATGCCACTTTTTAATTTGATTTTAATTAGATTTTGATATGATTGAGTTCAAATTAGATATTGAATCATTTCCAATTAATTTTCCATGATATTGGAATCTTCTAATTTTGATTCATATGATCAATTCATTGATTTTTTCATAAAAATCAATTAATTTTGCTTTAATATTCAATTAAATGTTATTTAATTATGTTGTTTGTTACTTGACATGTTTTAACCATATTTGGATGTTGACTTATTCTTAAACTATATATAGATCTGTATCATTCCCCTTTCCTTAGAAAGATTTGTCCTCAAATTTGTAACCATATCAAAGGGAGATAAGCCACTAACATTGAAAGTAGCTAAAATCTCAAACTTACTAGGTAAGTTAATCTTGTAGGCATTATCATTGATGCATTCCAACACTTAGAAAGAGCCATCCCCCTTGCATTTAGCTTGGTTCTTCTTTGCTTTAGGAACCTCTCTTTTCACAAATTCACCTAAACCCAATCTTTAGGTTTAAAAATCATTTGCCTTCGCCCCTTATTTTCTCTTTCAGCATACTCTTTATTCTTTTTCTCTATATTTGCTTGAGCCTTTTCATGCATTGATTTCATTAATTCTGGCTTTCTTTTTCCATTTAAACTATAAAGCTTAAATAAAGGTAAAGGAGATAGATCAAAATGGTTAGTGCATTAAAACCATACATAAGCTCAAATGGTGAATATCCTATGGAAGAATGCATACTTCTATTATAAGAAAATTTAATAAAAAGGTAAGCAATCCTCCTATGTCTTTAATTTTTCCCTCACTATAGCTCAAAGCAATGTCCCTAAAGTTCTGTTCACCTCTTTGATTTGTCCATTTGTTTTTGGATGGCAAGTTATTGAATAAAGTAGCTTAGTTCCAAGCTTAACCCATAAAACACACCTAAAATGTGAAACAAACTTTACATCTCTATTAGAAACAATGGTGCGTGGCACCTCATGCAATCTCACAATCCCCTTAAAGAATAAGTTAGGAACATGAATAACATCATCATACTTATGACAAGTAATAAAGTGAGCCATTTTGCTAAACCTATCAATTACAATGAATATTCTACTTTACCTCTCCTAGTTCTTGGTAATCTAAGCATAAAATCCATAGATATATCAATCTAAGGTGAGCTAGGTATAGGCAAAGGCATATACAAACCATGAGGCATAGACTTAGATTTTGCTTGTCTGCATGCAATACAAGCATTACACACTCTTTCAACATCCCTATGCATATGAGGCCAATAGAAGTGTTCATTCAACATATCATAAGTCTTATGTACCCTAAAGTGTCCCATCAATCCTCTATAATAAGTCTCTAACACAAGTAAATCATGCATAGAGCATTTAAGTATACAAAGTTTATTATCTTTAAATAGCAATTCATCACGCCTATATAATTTATTAAATGCTCCATGTTCACATGCCATATATACATTGCCAAAATTGGCATCATCAACATATAGACCCTTAATGTATTTGAATCCAAGTAATTCTAAACTAAGGGTAGAGATCAAGGCATACCTTCTTGACAATACATCAGCCATAATATTTTTATTTCCATAAATTGCTCAATGAATTCAACCCACTTACCATTTTGTTTGTTGAGCTTTTCTTGTCCCTTTAAGTGTTTAAGGGATTCATGATCAGTATGGATGACAAACGCCTTAGCAAGTAAGTAGTATTGTAAAACCTCCATAGCTCGAACCAAGACATACAATTCATTGTCATAGGTTGAATAGTTGAGTTGATCTCCTTTTAGCTTCTCATTAAAGTAGGCAATTGGCTTCTTTTCTTGCATTAGAACCACTCCAATTCCCACACCCAAAGAATCACACTCAATCTCAAATATTTTATTAAAGTTAGTGTCATATCTTTCGGCTGCGTAGCATGCTCCTGTAGAATGATTACAAATTCTCTATTCTAGAAAACTAATAATCATCCTACAAGGGATCTCTAACATTTAAGATTAAGTGCAAAAATTTATATATATATATATATATATAACAATCTATCATCTATAACTGGTCCATCTATCATTCCCAAGTATCCTTATATTATCATAAAATCTAAATCATCACCTTATTAAAATCATTATCATACGTACCTTTTATTTTACAAATTAAAGTATCATCATGATAATATCATCATAATTAATAATGCTATCATTTATTTTAAAATACCATCAAACTTATTTTAGTTACTACTAAAGTACTTATTTAAGAAGTTGCACGATTGTCTCAAAAATAGAAGTATGAAGAAAATCACACCAATTACCAATAACTTAATTATCTGTCTAGCTGCTGACATTGCTAACGATTCTGCTCTCCGGCTTTGCTTGTTCCTACGTTCATCAAATAATAAACGCTGAGTATAAAACTCAGTAGTGCTAGTATAGCATAAATATCAAATATCATAAAAATTCATATATTAATATGTCCCATGTACTTCCACATATAATCTTATAATTTAATAAAATAATCATTGCATAAATAAATTCTTAAAGCATCATTAAATATTTCGAACATAATATCATGATGTCATTAATTACATGCCATTATCATTAATATTCATTTTTAGCACTATTCATGATTTTTATTCCATCTATTTTAATACTCATGCAAATTTACTATGTCATCATAGTCATGTTCAAATCAAACTCACCTTAGTACGTTATATTATCATTTTCTTAATCAATCATTTAATCATTATTTAAATGTCAATATCACCAAGCATTGCACATTATTATTTAATATCAACATCATTATTATAACATAACATATTAACATCATGTTTATATCATTATTGTCAATTTGAATATTATCATTAACATATCAATTTAACAGTAAACATGAATGTCATGGTATGTATATTTACTCTAGGCATTAGCATGATGTGCTCATAATTGTATAATATAATACCATTTATTACATATTCATCATTTATTGATGAATAATGTATTTTTATGAGAATGCATTTATGTTATGCATTCTGCCTCATATTTGTACTTTAAACATTTGGCCATGTCGTTTATATGCGCATGTACCGGGTCTTTCATATCATAACTTGCTTATGGTTCAACAAACAGTAACCCATTTCTCATTCATTATCTTTCTCTTTTATTTTATTACTTTCCATATCATTTTCCTTTTCATTTAATTTCTGTAGGAAATACATCATATTCCCGATATATCTCATTTAACATTTTTCTTATATTTGTTAATTTTCCTCCTTCCTTAGTTCTCCATGTCATGCTGTGCCATGTTCATGCTTAATGCATTATGTATATGACATGATTAATGAATAATTAATAACATATCATAATTAATTGTGTAATGCTATTGTATTACCATACCATTGCCTCTTTGATCATTAAATGATCTGGAGCTTCCAACTAAACTAGCATAAACCTAGGATGTCCTTCCCTTTGTTTAATTCCTTTGTTGATATGTGAAGATTATCCACAAAATTACCTAATCATAATGTAATGTTTGTCTTAAATTAACAATTAATATTCCATATAAATCATTCATTACTCCACGTTTGTAAATCATATACCACTGTATTAATCAATCACATATCAGTGATAATCATTCATCTCATCACAACATTATTTATGAAATCATATAAATATTTACAAATGCATTTATTGGTTCATTCATCCAAATTAATTATCATATAAAATTTCAATTGTAACATATTTAATATCTATTTAAGAATAATATAATACTACTGAAAACTGTACTCATTTAACCATCATTATCATATTATATAACTTCTTCATAATATCAATTACCTTATTTAATCATAATCCTATAACCATTTAAATTTATTAAAATCCTTAATAGAACCCCATCATAAAACATTTCTGTTATTTAGTCTAAACAATGACATCTTATGTGATTACATCCTTATTTTATTTCTAATTTAATTACATAACTAATTTTAATTAAATAGTTATATTATAATACGTATTACTTAAACACTTATCATAATTTGTAATATTTTATCATCATAGACTGTCTGATTATCTCACCCCTTTTATACTACTATTTATTAATCATTTAATATCTCAACAATTAACAGCTGATATGTTACTATTAATTATCTTATTACTGATCATTCAATCTTAATCAGACTCCAAATATTAATCATAAGACTGTCTTATAACTAGTTAACAATTTAAATAGTAACATTACTTAATTATAATTTTATTATTTATACTTAATCGCACCCCAATATCATTTAATATGACCATATATTACTTCCTTTAATATATTCATATAACATGCTATATACCATAGCATCCTCAATATCCACTACTTAATTACAATCATATATCAACTCTTTACTAAATCAATTCCAGATTATATTTCATTTATTCTGAAGTATAATCATTTATCCTTATCTTATTAATTAAGATATCCATTATAATCATACAAGTGTGAACACCTTATAAATCATGTGTCTATGAACCCATACTTCACTGTTATCTCTAATTATGTCCTAAATTAAAATCTTATTTAAAGTCATATCGTACCACTTAATTATTAATTTATTAAACTTATTAAAATCACTTAGCATACTCAAATAATTGATCATTTAAGTCTACATAAGTATCAAAGCCATATACTTCATTCAAATTCCTTTAATGTTTGGAAATGCATTCTTAAGTTACCTATATTATAATATTACTTAACCACAATATATCATTCACTTGTTAATTATATAAAGCTTTTAATAACACTTATCATACTTAAAAATCTTTTAGATTATAATTGTCTCAAGCTTCAAAATATACTTAACATCATACTTTATTTTAACCTCAAATTAAGTCAATTTACTTAACCTTAATGAAACCAATTGATACTATTTACTTATGGCTTCAACCTTCCAATTATACTTAATATGATTATTTTAGTACCCATTTAAATCCTTAAAATCTTTATGGCCGTATGCTTCCCTTTTTGTCCATTTAACATCTTAAATCATATCTTAAGTCAAATTTCCATTAATCATGTTTTAAGCTAATGCTCTTTCATTATAAAACTTCTATCTCACTTTAGTTCTTAAGTTAAATAATTAATCATACTTAATAGAATCAATTTTCTATAGTTTTTAAATTCTATATATCAATAAATGAAGATTAAGTCTTAAATCATCAAATTAACTTATCTTAAGCTTAGATTTTATAATCTTCTTTTCTATTAACCTTCTATTTTTAGTAAATCTATTTAAAATCATGTTTTAGACTTATCAACAATTAGAAATATTGCTTGAATGATTCGGCCAAAAGAACAACTACAAGACACACACACTCACACAACCACTAATCATTTTATTCATGCCCTTTTACATCACTAACCACTTTAACCATCAAATCATCAACTAAAACTAACATAAAACATTATGCCCAAACCATCAAACACTCATTTAATATGCAAAATAGTAGATCTATAGCTACTTCATACTCACTAAGGCTCACCTTTAGCTAAATAACCAAAATTTCAACTAAAACTTACTATTCCTTGGATTTTGCTACGGATTTGTATGAACTTCAACCTCTTTGACTTCCTTTAGGTTGTTGCCTAACCTATATCAACATGAATGTACCTTAACGATAGATATCAAATAAAAAAATGAAGTTAAACAACAAGGTAGGTTTCGATTTCTAACCAAAACTCATGGATCTTCAAGGTTTCGGCCATAACTTGAAGATTCATTAGAAGAAGGTTTTGGTCATCATGGAAATAAAGGAAAACCATGAGTATTTTAACTTTTCCTTGTAGTATACTCAAAGATCTTGCATGTAACTAAGAAAAACAAGATGAAAAGATGGAAGATGAGATGAAATCTTTGATTACTTGCAAGAACACTTTGGCTTCTTGTATAAACATAAAGAAATGAAGATCTTTTAACTCAAACTTGTTCCAAACGTGTGGATCTTATGTTTCTCAAGAAGTTTTAAGGTAGAAATGAAGATTTAATGAAGAATATTTTGGCTTCTTTGAAGAAGAAAAGAAAAGCATAAGAACAAAGAGAGAAAATGAAGGAAAAAGGCTTAGAATGAAGTAAAGAGATAAGGAAAAATAGAAATGAATGGAGGAGGAAGAGATAATGTTTTGGCTAAATGATGGAGCAGGACTTAATTGAATGCAATTTGGTCAAAATGCACTGCAAATTTCATTTGAAATGAGACAACATGTAGGGCATACTCTAAATACCCTTTAATTATACAAAAATCCAACTTATACATACATATATGTAATAATTGCATGTATTAATTTATAATTCCACCAATCAACTCTTATTTTCATGTATTTAAATACTCTATACATATCCCAATTCACCTTATTTTATATTAAAAACCCCTACATCTTTTTCAATTAACTCTAAAATACCAATATTTTAATTTATATCTCCATCCACTAACACAATTTTCAAACCCACTAACACTGTTTCCAATTCCACTTCTAATTTAATATACTAATTTAAATCTATTTTAACTTATTCTATTTTCAATCATATATTCCCGTATTTATCTATTTACATAATATTAATCTATTTATCACTTATTTATGATATCATTTTACCACTTAATGGTATCATCATGACATCATTAATAAAAATTCTAATAATACTTTTCTAATATTTTCATATTATAATATACTTTTACTAATACATTATTAATACATAATCACTTATTCTCTAATACATTAAGATCATAATTAGGCTCATTTACTTACATCATGCTTACATCATCATTGCTCAATTATGATATCATAAATAATTCCAAATCTTATTTAACTGTCTTTTCATATTAGTTAACTTAAGTTAAAACAATCATCTTAAGCTTACTTAATTAATCATATTAAGTGTTTTCAATATCAAAAACATCAATTAGTCACCTTTTCAGTGGTTCCATTTAGGGGTTTTGTCAAAATTTTTCATTTCAACTACAAAGCATGAAACCCTTATCATGTAATATAATATCCATCATTAACATAATTTCATGTCAATATCATACTTATAACATATAAATCAAGACATTTCAATTAATTCATGAATGCAAAGTGGGTGCTTGATTGAGGATATGGCAACTCGCTCCCCCTAATTTAGGATTTTGCCCTTGAAATCTAACCTTAGTTATCTATGAACAAGTAAGGATATTATTGTCTAATAATAGATTCTCTTTCCTATGTTCCCTCTTGACCTGTGTGATGATTCCATAACATTTTCACTAATGGAATCCATTTATTTCTCAACTATTTCATTTCATGCACCAAAATCTTAATTGGCTCTTCATTATAGGACAAGTTTGATTGAACTTCAATGTTCTCCACTAGTATGACATAAGAAGGGTCCGATCTATATCTTCAAAGCATAGATACAAGAAAAACATTATGGATTCTGTCAAACTCTGGTGGTAATGCCAATCGATACACCAATGGTGTAATTCTTTCTAACACCTCATATGGACCAATAAACCTTGGACTTAACTTTCCTTTTTGACCAAACCGTAAAATCCTCTACCATAGGGACACTTTTAAAAACACTTTATCCCCAACATTGTACTCAATATCCCTGTGTTTTAAATCAATATAGGATTTATGTTGATCAGAGGCTATTTTCAATCTCTTCTTGATCAATTTCACCTGATCCTCTGCTTATTGAACTAAATCAGGTCCAAACATCAGTTATTCACTAACTTCATCCCAATGCAATGGTGTTCTGCAATGTCTACCATACAATGCTTTGTATGGTGCCATTTGAATGCTAGATTGGAAACTATTATTATAAGTGAATTGAATGAGAGGAATGTACTTGTCCTAGCTTCCAACCCATTCCAACACACAAGCTCTTAACATATCCTCTAAAATCTAGATGATTCGTTTCGATTATCCATCTATTTGAGGATGAAATGTAGTACTTAAATGTACTTTAGTGCCTAAAGCATGTTTAAAACTTCCCTAAAATTGAGAAGTAAACCTTAGATATCTATCAGAAATAATAGAAAATGGCACTTCATGTAGTCTAACTATCTCTTGAATGTATAATTTTGCCAACCATTCCATACTATAATATATAAGTATGGGTATAAAATGCACTAATTTAGTCAATCTGTCAATAATTACCCATATAGCATCATGTTTACCCTATGTTAAAGGCAATCTTGTGATAAAATCCATTGTTACTTTATCCCATTTCCACTTCGGAATAGATAAAGGTTACAATAATCCTACAGGCACTTAGTATTCAGCCTTAAGTCGCTGACATACTAAACATTTAGAAATAAATTTCACAATGTCCCATTTCATGCCTACCCACCAATAAGATAACTTCAAATCTTTGTACATCTTAGTACCTCTTGGATGATAAGAATATAGACTGTTATGAGCTTCATCCAAAATCTGTCTCTTTAATTCCTCATTAGCTGGAATGTAAATACAATCTTTATACCTCAATAAACCTTCAAAATCCAAGGTGAAAACCTTTTGATTACCTATCTGAATTTTCCCCAACTGCTTCTGATATTTTCCATCATTTTGAGCAACTTCCTTGATGCATTTAGTCAATAATGGTTTCACTTATAGCTGTAATTTTGCCAATATACAATTTGATTACACCATTAACAAGGCATTCACTCGTTGAACCTCCGGCACTAACATCAATGATGATTGTTGTAATGTAGCAAAAGTCTTTCAACTTAGAGCATCAGCTACCAAATTAGCTTTTCCTGAATGATAATCAATGAGGCAATCATAATCTTTGATCAATTTAAGCCATCGCCTTTGCCTTAAGTTCAACTCCATTTGTGTCCCCAAGTACTTCAAACTCTTATGATTTATGTAGATATAACACTTTTCACCATAAAGATAATGATGCCATATTTTCAATGTGATCACAATGGTAGCCAATTCCAGATCATGAGTTGGATAATTCCATTCATGTGGCTTAAATTACCGAGAAGCATAAGCAATCACCTTTCTTTCTTGCATCAGAACACATCCTAATCCATTTAGTGAAGCATCACTATACACCACATAATCCTTTCCAGGTGTAGGTAAAATCAGTACTCGTGCTTGAGTCAAACATTGCTTCAGCTTATTACAGCTCTTTTGACACTTCTTTGTCCACTCAAATGGTACATCTTTTTGAATAAGTGTAGTTAAAGGTGTAGCAATCATAGAAAAATCCTTAATAAATTGCTTGTAGTATCCTACTAAACCAAGGAAACTATGCACCTTAGTAACAGATTTAGGTGCTTGCTAATTTACAACCGCTTCTATCTTATTAGGATCAACGACAACACCATCAACTAAAATCACATGCCCCAAGAAACAAACTTGATCCAACCAGAATGAACATTTTGACAATTTGCCATATAATTGTTTCTCCCTTATTAGTTGTAACACCAGGCAAAAATGTCTATCATGTTCTCCTTGATCTTGAGAATAAATTGGAATATCATCAATGAATACCACAATAAAAAAATCAAGGTACCCCTTAAGAATTATGTTCATTAGATCCATAAATGCTACCGATGCATTAGTCAACCCAAAAGACATGACTAAGAATTCATAATGGTTGTATCTCATGCAAAATGCAGTTTTAAGAATGCTATTCTCTTTAACTCGCAATTGGTGATAACCAGATCTCATATCAATCTTAGAAAATACTATAGCTCCCTTTAGTTGATCAAACAAGTCATCAATTCAAGGTAATGGATAACGATTCTTAATTATTACCTTATTCAATTATCGATAATCAATACACATGCGCATTGTCCCATCCTTATTTTTCACGAATAAGATAGGTGCTCCCCATAGAGATACACTCGATCGACTGAATCCCTTATCCAATAACTCCTGTAATTGCTCCTTTAACTCAATTAACTCCATTAGAGCCATACAATAAAGAGAAATAGATATCGATTCAGTTCCAGGCATTGTCTTTATCTTGAATTCAACTTCTCTTACCGTAGGTAATCCCAGTAATTCATCTAGAAATATATCAGGAAAGTCACTTATAGTTAGAATCTCAATCAACTACAATCCCGTCTGTTTAGTATCAATAACATATGCCAATACTGCTTCACAACCCTATTTCAGCAGCTTATGAGCAATGATTGTTGAAATTAAATTATGGATAATTAATGGTCTAATCCCCTGAACATGAACAAATTGATACTCTAGATGTTGAAAAGAAATTGACTTCCTTTTATAATCCATCACCGTTTGATATTCAGATAACCAATTGTCGCACCCTATTTTGGATCGGTCGGATTGATTGGGATGAGTCAGGCCTATCTCTTTATCGTTTTGCCCTCACGGGCATCTTGATTCATCTTGGTGCAGTTCAGGATTCGATTTAGGGTTGCATTTAGTGTTTTTTGTCATTTTTTGAGCCTCATACCCGTTCGGGTATCTTTAGTTTGGCTAGGGTATGAGGCTTACCCTTTCGGGTAAGTTGGTTTTTACTCATTCGGGTATGCCTTTTACCCGTTC
>CANYBF010144985.1:0-13556 GCA_948192965.1 Dalechampia spathulata | reverse complement strand
ATAATTCCTCAGTTTAATATAATTCTAAATTGTAAATATGACAACTCATTGCTTACTATCTTAAAATTTTTCATCAATCTCCATTACCTTTAGGATATATGATCCCCTAAACATATACTTCTCATATCCTTAGAAGCATTTTATTCCATGATATGTACTCAAATGTTTTAATGTCATGTTAAATATATAAATATCATAATTTAATACCATACATAACCTATTTAATTCATTTAATACCATTAATTATAATGATAATCATATCATTCGTCAGCATTCATCACATCACTATATTTACCATACCATATATGTTAACCTTATTTAATGGATTATAATGTCATATAACATCATTTACTTCCTTTTTGTATATATTCTAAAAATATCAACTATAATTAATCATTGTAATAAAATAACATCTTATTAAAGAAGATATTTATAATATATCTTCTTTATAACCATGAATTTTAATTATCATTTTCAATAAATAATTTGTTTATTATACCCTAAAGAATTCATAACTATATTCTTAACCATACATATTCATAATAAAATAAATATATGAAATAAAATAAAACATATAATCACATGTTAGTATTAAGGTAAGTTCATACTTACCTACCGATCCATTATTAAGGCATGAGCAATTAAAAGCACAAACTTGATTTTTTTTTTATTCCTTAATTTAATTCCTTGATGATAAGCATTGATTTTTCCCTTTAAATCATATAAATCATAAATTAAATATTCATCTTTAATTAAAAATTTAATTAGATTATTAATCATTTAATAATCACATTAAAATCACATATTACTGCATAACAGTCAATTATTTATCATAACATCAATTTAGGAAAACCATAATATCATTTGCAGTAGTATCATTATTTATATTAACTAAATTAACTATCAGTTAATTTAAATAATTAAAATATATAAAAATTATACCTTATTTCATCTTCCATCATTTATTTATAAATATTAAAACTTCCTTTATCAACATATGCATTACCTATTTTTGTTTTAACTCATGATCCTATATAAATTACTTCTTTATTTTATTCCTTAATAATAGCTAGACTCATATTTATTTATTTATTTATTATTATTATTATTAAATTTCTTTTTATTAATATCACTTTTTATTAATTTCATCCTCACTTTTCTTGGCATTACAATTTCAATAAACTTATATTATTTACAAGTATGTTAATAAGCTTAATTCAATAATAACTTATGAAAATTTTCATTTAATTATCACATAAACAAACTTTATATAACTAAACAGTAAATTTAGTTCATATAAAATGCCCATAATATTATTTTCTTTAAATATCCATATTATTCACTTTAATTAAGATAAAATAAATCATAAATTAAATATATATACGTATATTTAATAACCAAATTCAAAAGACTTATTATATTTCACATGTTTTAAACTGCTTATTCATACATCCTATATACATGTATAACCATAAATCATACCCTCATTTTATTTTATATATTTTTATTTTTTTTTATTTTTATTTTTCCACTAATAATTAAATTAATATATATTTTTCTTCCACTCATTGCATGTACGTTCATTAAATTGTTCATTTCTTTATCTCATTTATTTTTACCCTTTCCTAATTCATACATAATTATTAAATTATGCACATTCATTTTATACTTATAATTTATTTTTAATTCCACAAATGCTTATTCGTATCATTTCATATTTGAGTTCTTATATGTCAATTTAATTATTCTAATCATACATGCATATGTATATTTTAATATTAAAATATACATATGTTCAATTATCATCTTATAAATCATACGTACGTACGTCAATTATTATTGACATCGTATTCATCTATATATCAACATTTAATGGGTTTCACTAATTATTTATTTATAATTTTTTTTCGTGATCATGGCATTCATTAATTAGCACATCCTTTATATTTTTCTATATCATTTACATGTCACATACTTTTATGTCATAATCATAATTAAGATCGTACCAAAATAATGCAAGTCAAAATTACCAATTTCATGTTATTCATGCATTTCATAATTTTTCAATCATGCATGATCAAGTTATCATAAGAATATATGAACATTTAATATAGCCATAAAAATGAGGATGAAAATAAATGAATGGAAAATAAAAGAATATGAAATGGGTTCCAGTATGTTGGACCACATATATAAATGAAATGAAAGATCCAGTACCAAGCGCGCATATGAAATGGCCCAGTATGTTAAAGGACAAATGAAATGAAATGAAATGTTACAAGAATATAAGAGGGAGAATGCATAACATAAATGCATTCTCACACATAAACATCATCATTACATGATAAAAGTAAAGAGAATTATGGTGGTGAAAGCATTACAAGTGCACATGTATAAATGTTATGGAAACATGATGGAGCCTATGCTTATCGACAGTTATGTTATGCTGAGAGCATGACATTTTTCGTTAATGCCAATTATATGTTAAATAATGATAGAGATAACAATTAGTATTTAATCATCTTATGATTTACTAATGGGAGGAATACATGACATAGTGGAGATATGACACTTATTAGTAATTACAGGATTTAAAGATATATTGAAAATACTTATAGTAATGATGATGTGGGAGTTGAATATATGTTAAAGTAATGTAGATTTTTTTTTTAGAATAATATGATGAAGGGATATTATACAATCACAACATTTTAATATTGATAATATAAGGATAAAATAATATAGTAAATTTAATTACTGACGAATGAGTTACGCTTATAAGTAATAATGATATACTGAAGAATTATGGTATATTATAGACAAGTTGATAATTATAATGAATGTACAATATGAACATATTATGGAAATGTTTTTATAGTAATGAAATAGTGGACATTGGCTTATGATAAATTAAGTAGTATGCAGGTTTAAAGATTACATGGCTTACAGGAAATTTTGAAAGGAATATTGATTTTTATAAAATAAGTGATGAGTGGCATAACAATGAATTGATTTAGTATTATCAAAATGAATTATGATCTGAATATTCAGTGAATAAATAAATATAGTTATATGTAATAGATAGCAAGAATAATACATATTGAATGTCTGTGTATTAATATTATAAATATAAGGATAAGAATTATTTCATCTAATATATATATATATACATGTCATATGTTACTATGTTTACATTTATAGTACTACTAAGTGAAATACTCAGCGTTTGTCATTTGATGGACGTAGGTTAACAGATAGATTGAACGCACAGATTGCAAAGCACCAATTTAGAAGGGCTTCCTTTAAAGCGATGACTTGAATTAGATTAAGGTTTTAAAAAAAATATTAATAAGTAATTAAAATAAAGATTAAGATAGTAGATGAATATATGAAATGTGAGATTAATATTTTAACATGTTCCCATAAACTTAAACATAATATGAGTGGTAAAAAAAAATTTCACATCCCTTGTAGGGTAATTAATGGTTTCCATTTGATTGGTAATCATTAATTACTTTACAGGAGCATGTCGCTGTAGAAAGGCGTGACAATCCGTAATTCATACTTGCAATCATAAACCATTGTACAATAATCAATTAATCACATATCAATTTAATCCACTTACTATATCATAGTATTACTTAGGAAATTACACTAACATTCACAATTGTATCCATTGTTCAAATTAGTTATATTAGTTATTATAATATAAGACTCCTTTCATTAATATAATCCTTACTTATTTAAAACCATAATCCATTATAACTATTTTCTTCCCTTATTCTTATTACTAGCCATACTTGTATTCTGTTTGAAAACATTTGATATCAGAATACAAAACATAAAAATAGTTGATATTATAGCATAATACTTTAGTACATTTAATAAACATTAGACTTGCTTAACTTTTTAATATATCTTAATCATATACTGATCCTATTGTTTAATAGAAACCAATCATATCTTATACCCTTATTAATACAATTCATTATCATAGCTTATTTGAAAGTTATTTAAATATGATCTTTTATCATACCCTTTTGAATACTACCATAAATAAACTTTATGTTATTAGACAGTAGGTTTTGTAAATGTTAATTTAATATATAAAATGTCCATATTATCATCCTTTAAGATGTCCATAACTTGCACATTAATAAGAACATTACCAACAGCATATCACCCGCATACCTTTCAAATATATAACCATTTTCATATTACAAGCTATATGTCTTACATTCTTAATTAATCATATCCAATTTAATTAAATAATTAAAACACTTTTGAAAACACACATCATAATACAAAAGACATCATTTTAAAGCTTTATTTTGGTCAATCAAATTTAATTCATATAAACCATTTAATACCATATGTCTTTAACTTACTCACTTAATATCTAACTCAATCATATAATTAGGACATTAGTAAACCGTATTTCATTACATCCTATACTTCATTGTTATCTTTCATTTCTGTTAACTTAAGTCAAAGCCATACAAAACTTTTTTTTTACCACTAATCAATTAAATCAAAAAGTTTCTTTAAGACTCATTACAAGTCTAATTAGTTGATCTTTTAAGTTCTTAAACATTAAATTGCCACAACCTTCAATGAAGTTATACTTATCATAGTTATAAATTAATCATTTAAGCCTTCTAAAATTACATAGCCGTAAGCTTCTATTCCCATATACTTGATCATTAAGAATATATCTTAAGCCATATTCAATAAGTATACAAGTCATACCATTGATTAAGATACTTATAAGGCAGCATGTCAATATACACACCAAGTCACTTTAAAACTTCATTTTAATCATCTAATATGAACTTCATGCAAACAGTTTTATACCATTAATAAATTAACTCAATAAGCTTTTGATAAATACTTAATATACTTAATTTAGTGTTCATTTAGGCCCTTAAACATTATATAGCCGTAAGCATCAATATTACTCCACTTAACATATTAAAATGCATTTTAAGTCTATGCTCACTAAATATGTCGTATATCATTTTTCAAAATACTAAAATATTTCAAGTTTTATACCATTTAAAGATCCATCAATACTTTAGAAAACATTTACCATAACTTTCAACCTTTTAAACTTAATGTTAAAATTAACCATATATCATCAATTAATCATCTTTTAACTTGACTTTTTATGACTTTTTAAGTGTTTACTTAGTGATTTTATCAATTTCCTTGAAGCATGCAAGAAGATTAATTATCCATGCACATCATCATCATAATGATTCGACTAAACAAAAAAAATGATAAACACACACACACACCACACATAATTCACTATACTTCGTCACTTTTACATCACTAACATAAAAAAAAACTTCAACCCAAAAGCTAAATCTTCTATATCTACCCTCTAAAAATTTCGGCCATAACATGTTTCCACTCAAAATCATTCGACTATCATATCATTTTACTCAAAAACCATAGATCTAATAGATCTAACACTAAACCATACTCACCTTAAGTAAATAAAAGTAAAACCAAACTAAAAACTTGCTTTAACACCTGATCTATAAGGATCTCCACCTCTTAACTTGTTTTAAGTATGCTAAGCTTGCTTTTTCATCACCACACACATGTATGATCATCAAAAGATGATACAGACAAGGACAATATGATCTAGATATCAACATGTTATAGTTTTTTCAAGGACTCATAGATCTAATGTATTCGGCCTTAAGATGAACAAAGAAGAAAGAAGTGATTCAGTCTTTACCATAATAAGGAAAAGATGATGTGATTTTAACCTAAACTTAGGAAATATACATAGATCTAGTCATATACTTTGAAGATAAAGGTGGAAAGAAGTAGAAAGTGGCATGGTTTTGGGTTGTCATGAAAGAAATGCTTTGGCCTTCCCTTGAACTTCATGAAAATGGAGATGCTTCAACAAAACCTTAAGCTAGACGTATTTATCTTATGTTTTACTTAATGTTTGAAGAGAAAATGAAGAAGGAATTATATATATTACGGTTTCTATGGTGGAAAAATGATGAAGTGTAAGAAGAATGATGAAAAAAAAGAAAGTGAAAATGGAGAAGGAGAGAATATGGTTCAGTCAAAGAGAGGAAATGAGAGAAAATAATGAGTGTAGGTACCAAAAATCGTATGGATTAATGATATGGCTTAGGGTGGTTCCATCTTAAGCCCATGCACCCTCACACACAATAGCACACCCCTTTTAAATCCTCGTATATCTATAATTATATGTATTAAATTCAAATATCCTCCAATCAAACTTTTCATACATATTTAAATACTCTCAAAATACCATCCACTAACTTATTTATTAATTAAATAACACTCTCCATCTTTTCCTACTAACTCAAATAATAATATAATATCCTCTCTCTTCTTCCATTATCACCAATACCCATACCACTTTTACAAATACCCATACCACTAACACATTCTTCCATACCAAATAAAAATATACTATCTTTAAATCCCACTTACATTAATATCCACATAATTATATATTTACTTACATACACATTAATTATTTCAATATCTTATTTATTTATTCTATTTCATATTATATATATCATATATAATAATACATTTTATTAAAACTAATACAATATTTTAATACATTATACTTACACTTATACATCTCTTATACCTATACCTTATTTATTTATTTATTTATACTAATAATCGTATATATATTCATATATACTTATATATATATATATACATTACATTCGTATTATTTATGTATACTCTTTCTTAATTCATACATAATTATTAAAGTATGCATACTCTTTATACACTTATAATTCATCTTAATTCTTCATATTCTTACATTTACATACGTACATACATTTTTATACACGATTATACGTACATCTAATTATTTATCGTAATTAAACACACTTAAATATTTTTAAGTGTACTTGACATAGTATTTCTTCAAATTATCATCATTCAGTGAATCCACTAATTACTTTCCTATCGTTATCATAACATTTATTAAATATCACATTATTCATGTTCTATAACACATATTTTCCATAATTCCATGTCATCATCTAAATTATCATTGTACAGAAAACAATTCACATCACTCGAAACATTAATACAGTGTATGATAAAAATGAGGATGTGACATTATTGATTAGTATATTATTGTATATATTTTTTATTTTTTATTGGTTTATTAATATTATTTTATGTAATATCAATTATAATATCATAATAAACTTTAATTTTATATAAATAATTTTCAATTTCATCAATGCATTTCTTAATAAGTCACTTATATTTTCAATATATGTATTCCATTGTTTAAATTAAACTTAATTCTATTTTAATTCAATAAAATAATATATGTCAATTACAAATTATCAAATTTATTATGGATATTATTCTTTTGATTTCTTAATTTAATTGTACATGACATTATTTTATTCATAAATTGAATGCACATATAATGAAACAACATGAAATTTTGATAAATAATTCAAAGTAAATACTTGTAGTTGATGGCTTCCATACTTTCAATTGAACGATTCTTCTTCTCATATCTGCAGAAACGAAACAAGAAATAACATGAGATGAATGCATTATCAAGATCACTTAATAATGGTAGGATAAGTTTAAATAAAGTTATCATGCACTACACGTCAATTCTCTCATTTTATTTCTTAATAACCTTTTTTTACATACGTAAGCCCCACATTCATCAAGTATTTAATCATGATTCATAAATCAACTAAAATTTATGAAGCAAGGATAAAAAAGCATAAAAGTAAATTAACTAAAATTTATGAAGTCAGGTATTATTAACCTTATGAAGCAAATGAACTAACCTTCTTTCCAATCTTAATTGGAAAACGATAAGGTATTATTAACCTTATCAAGTAAGGATAAAAGCAAATGAACTATTTTAGTAACAAAGCAATAAAAATGTATGCTTGTTTATCTTGCTCTTCATTCTATTTTACTAAGACAACTCAATTCAACCAACCAATCATAAAATCAATTGCAAATTAAATGTCTAGTCTATAAAGTTTTCACTTTTATCAAACTAACATATGATTACATACTTGAGGTCAATCATTTTGGTTGAATTGATGGACTATCAAGGATAGCTGGAGGAGCGGAGCAGCTTCTCCTATTACATTTACATTAGACTTTGATTGGCTTGTATTAGTAGGGCATTCTTCATTTAAAGGCTCTTCATATCATGAACTTGTCCAAGTTAAACTTTTCTTATTGCAGGAGAAGGTTCTGGTAAGCTCATCAGGTGTTGGCGTAAGTAGGAACTCCTACCATTGTGAAAGCTTTCTCTTTAAACCCAATTATCATTATTCAAGTGATATCTTAGAGAATCTTTCCTTTCTTTCATCCTTTCTCTCTCTTAGAGTGCCAAAACCAAGAACAATTGACCTATGAGAAATGGCATAGCGGTGACCTTTTATGCCACACTCAAGAACTCTATCATTGTAACAATCATTACTACAATTAATCATATAAATAAAAGGAATTCTATTCTCACTTCAACTCTCTATTTCTTATTTTAGATTTCCTTTTACTACTAATAAAACCTCATTTTTAACATACACGCATGAATCTATATTCATTATAATACTAAAGTATTCTTTTAACTCAATCTCAATTCTTTAAACATTATTTATTTATTGATTTTAAATCTATAGGTTTAAATCGGGTTTAACTCACCTCAAGCCTTAATATCGAATTCCATGATATTTGACAACAACGGGAGACTTGATTGCAACTTTATTTCTTTACTTCTGTCAACTTCTTCTTCTCCTTTGGTTCCACCAAGTTATTCCTTTCTCTCCGTCGTTCTTCTTTCTTTTACTTTCCTTCTTATGATTCACAGCTCCAGTTATGAATCTTTTACTATCAAAATATCAATCTATTTCTCTTTCTTCTGATTATTTTTTTTTTGCTTTCCAAACTATAATCAAAGAGGGATGAAGGTTATTAGATAGGGTTAAGGTTGGGGATTTTGTTTAGGCAACAATATTAGAAGAATATGGGAGATAGTTGTAGAGTATGAAGGAAAATAAGGCCCATTCAACTTTTTTAAAAAATTGAAATTTTAAAAAATATATTATTAATATAATAATTGATATTTTACATAAATATTGTACATAATATTTATTTTATAATATGATGTATTAAAATAATTAAATATTTCTAATATAATAATTCATATTATATATTTAATATTTTTATATAATAATTTAATGATTTATATATAATTATTGCATTCATATTAATAGCATAAATAAAGTAATCAAATTGTATGAATAATGATATGTATTTTTTAATAATATTTTTTCAATTTTTAATAAAGTTTTAATATCATCAAATTTTTTATTTTTCTAATTAAATACTATTATTAAAATTTTCCCAACAGTTTTACAATCAACACTATTTTTATATACATATGAATTATAATTTTATTAATTCTTATAAAGTTTAAAATTCATATAATTTAGAAATGAAGATAATAAAATTAACAAAAATTAATTATTTTATAAAATATAAAAAATATTGATTATATTTAAAACAATAAAAATAGAAATGAAATGGTAATAAAATTGGCTATGAAATTATATCTGTCACTAATTTATTATAGATTTCACAACAAAATAATATTTGTAGCCAATTTATTATGGATTTCAAGATAGAAGTATATCTGTCATTAATTTACTATAGATTTCATGATAGAAATACATCCATCGCTAATTTACTATGGTTTTCATGATAGAATCATATCTGTAGCTAATTTTCTACAGATTTCATGATGAGAACATATACATCATTAATTTGCTATAGCTTTTGTGGTATATGACCTAATTCGTCATCATTTCACATTTCCATTGTCAATCTATCACCAATCCATTGTTATTTAATGATGGACATAAATTTCCATTGTCATTAATTTCTTGTAGTTGATACACCACATAAATTTCATGAAAGAATAAATTAAATATGACATATAAAGAGCCAATATTCTTAAAGTGAGTTCATAGAAGTGTTTGTAAAAAAGTAATCATTCTCCTAGCATTTTGCTAATCACTTTTAGATGGTACCTTAAAAGCCTCATCATTTAAAGTAAGTTCAATATTGAAGCATGGATCCCAAAAATCATATCTATTAAAAGCCTTTTCAAACTTTTGAGCCACTTCTAAAATCAAATAAGTTAATTCCTACTTAATTGTAACATCAAAGGATAACAAATTTTTACTTTCAAGATTTTCAATTTAATGCATTTTGAACTTTTGTAACCTTATAGGTGATTGTTTAATATATTAGTTTTTTTCACTTAAAATTAATTTCTTTCACTTAAAATTAATTTCTTTCAAACCATCAACCATAATCAAATTAATGATATAAGCAAGGCATCTCATATGCAAATATTGATAATTTAAAATGTTAGATTCCTAATTAGAAATCTTATTAGCTAAGAATTCAATGCTAGTGTTATCTAAACTTGCATTATCCATTACTAGTGAAAACCTTATTAATTCCCTATTCACGTAAGCATCTCTCTACTTCATAACCAATATCCCTATCCTTATGACTTAAAATAAGATAAAAGTTTATAATCTTTTTTTTGCAATTCTCAATCATTATCAATAAAATGAGTGATAAAACACATATAATTGATTCTTTTCAATGATGATTAAGTGTTTGTAATAAGACAAACCCTTTGAATTATGTAATTCAATAAGTTTTTTAACTTATTCTTTTCACTATATATAAGTTGTAGCAATCATGAGACATTATCCACCTTAAAGGAATTTTAAATCTTGAGCAAGAAATTTAAAATAAATGCCTTAAACCTTTCTTTCTAATAAACTTGAAAGCAAGCTTATCAACAATAATCATATAAGCTAAAGCTCTTCTAATAGCATCTTGATCAAATTTTCAAGTACTAAGGCATCCTAAACCCTCCCCAATATCATTCTTAGAGATATGTTGCAAATTTAATTACATGTACCTTATTACTACACGATAAGGGTGCTACTTACAAATATGCATTTAATTTCTAAGTGAAGTGGTATCATTTCTTCTTGTATCATAAAAATACTCTCTCCCACAATACTTGCATTTGTATTTCTTATCTCGATTTTTTCTTTTAATTTGTTTAAAGTGGTCCCATACTTATGATCTTAAGCTCGTGGACCATCTCTTTTTTGAAGTTACTTTGTTGGTTGTTTGAGATGAAGGTTAAGGCTATGAGCTTTCTTCATTATTTATGGAGGGTATTTCACTTTCATGAACCATCTATATAAAGTTAAAATATTGTACAAAATATTAATGATTGAATATGAATTAATTATATGAAATTTAATTTACTTATAGAAGGAGTTTAACTTATATTTCAAGATGTAGTTGATGATGTTTTTATATTTGATAAAACACCTATAGAAAACAAGGACATTATTTTAAAAAATGTTTACATGTACACAACGAGCAATGAATTAAATGGTAGCAATAACCATACATTAAATGAATTTAAAATACAAGAATGTGGATAAATGTGAATTGTATGTTTTACCAATTTGTATTAAGAATTAAAATCATAAAGGAAACTAATATGACTATATAAATGGCATGTATTCATGATTAATTATGATCATAGAGCTAATTTATTTCATTGTTACTTATGTTTGTATGATAGTTAAATTGATTGAAAAAATTCATGGTATTAAAAATAATCACTACATGCACTTTTGCACTTCTACGCTTCTCATATCTCAACTATTTTTCTAGATTTTTCCTTTTCTTGTCATAAATCATTAACTACCTTAATGAATTTTAGCGATATTAAGTACAATTATTATCATACTTACATATGGTGTAACATGATCCTATAGTATAATTAATAAACTATTAAGTAAGAAAATCATTAATTACACTACAAGGGATGCATAGAAAAGTTTTTGCAATATAACGTATGTTTATTGTCATTATGATGTAACCTGAACATTTTATTGATTTGTATTCATGTATCATCATCATATCAGACTTGTACAAGATAGAGAAAATATAATCATACACATCATAAAAATATGTAATTAAGTACTGCCAAATGAGTAACTATATATGCTACTTAATGATAATTACGTCTAAGAGTATAATACAAAAGTTCAAACTATCTTCAAGATAGGAATTTATAAAAATCCTAACCTTCACTAACTGTCGATCAGCTAATCCTAATGTTTCTCGAGTGGCCTAGATCATGCATTCATCAAATAACAAATGCTGAGTATATAACTTAGTAATGCTATAAAAATATATTTAAGGCATACTTTTATACAATAATGACATTTAGTGTCAAATTATGATTAATATTCATGAGATAATGTATTGATATCATATCGCATCAATAAACATCATAGATCATCAATAATGAACATTTGGTATGGATAATATAAGAATAAATACCATTTGAGGTCTTTTTGTAACTTTCCTTGTATCAATTATCATATAGGAATAACATCGTACATATAAATGTATGTGTATTTGCATCGTACATTAACCATTATCAACCTCTGTGTTGATATCATATATGAATGGTGATGTATGCCTTTAAGAATGCTTTTATGCTTTGAACTCTCCCTCTGATTCCTTTGTAACATTTAATCTTTTTCTGTAATATTGTGCACAATTTCAATTCATACTAGGTCCCTCTATGTACCGGTACTCATTTCCCGTAGGAGGGAATGTAATTGTAAACTATATGATTCAGTGAACCCATATTTTTAATTCCAATCAGGAATGCTACTGTATGATTCCACTGAGGGAATCCATATTTTTAATTTGAATCAAAAATGTTGACCTAGTACACTTCCATTTCATTTTGTATCATATCATCACTCTTTCTTTTCTTTCCACCTTATAACCACTTTATGAAATATCATGAATATGTCTTTAAGCTTGGATGGTTCATGATATAATATACAAATGTTGTATTCATGATCGTTTGCGATGTACATAATAAGAAATCAATGACCATTCATACTCATTTCATATATATCATAAGCATTCCAATATAAATAGGCTAATTGAAGACCCTAAGAAAGGCCATGAAGTTAGAGGCACAAACCTATTATCGATTTACCCCTATCAAGTACTTGGGTAGAAGTGTTAGCTTCGTTGTCTGAACCTGTAACATTTCCATTGTTAGTGTATGCTCTAGAGCATCATGTGTATTTGTACTATACATTTTCATTAATAAAGGCATTATTCATTATATAGTACAATGTTTTAAACGAACTTGTTTTACTTGGAGTATTAAACTATATATTGAAGTCCATGATATTGGGATAGTGCAAAAGAATCCATAAAGAGTTTATGGAATGAGATTCTTATTGTATGTAAATGTTCAATATCTGAATATCCCTGATCATAGTATTAATAAGAATGGACATTATTAGTATGGGAAGATCAGCACATATTACACTTCCTATTTAGGGATGATTCTCATTCATCATGACATGAGATGTCTAAAGTGAATATGTGGATGAGTAGTATAG
>CANYBF010144953.1:0-23126 GCA_948192965.1 Dalechampia spathulata | reverse complement strand
TGGTTGGTACGGCCGTACACGAGCTCGCAGGAATTTAGTTTGTCAGTAAACCTGTTTTGGTATGGGCGTACCATTGGTTGGTACGGCCGTACACGAGCTCGCAGGAAAATTTGTTTGTCAGGAAACTTAGGTTGTTACGGGCGTACCAAGTGATGGTACGGGCGTACCAAGTGATGGTACGGTCGTACCACAGTTCCCTCGCATTTTCCAACGGCTAGTTTTGAATCTGTACGGGCATACAAATACTGTACGATCGTACGCGTCTTAGAAATTAGGTTTTAAAGTCTGAAAAATGGCTAGTTTCATAACAACAACTTTCATATCTTTTGAGCTAACAAAAATACAATCACAGAGCATCTGTTCTTGAGCTATTCTCACCAGTTACAAGTAAGTTTTAAGCTTGTTTTCTCATTTGCTCTTTGTGTATTAGTGTAATCATTGTGGGGTTGGTGTGAGATTAATCTATTAGGGATTATTGTATTTGAGTTGTTTGTAAGGATTGAAATTGTAAATGTTAGAGTGTAAACCTTGAAAACACTGGGGATTGGATTCATTGGTGAATCCTTTATTGTAATTGATTGAGATTTTAGTGGAACCCTAAGTTGTGACTTAGGAGAAAGTGGACGTAGGCAAGAGTTAGCCGAACCATTATAAATCGCACGTGTTGCCAGCACTTCCTGGGATTTCAAACATTATTTAATTCATTTTTTGAAGTTTAATGATTTTTATTCTTTTGTATTTATTTTTGAATTGAAATTTTTCTTAATGTTTTAAAATCTAATATTTATCAAAATCATATTAAAATAAAATAAATAATTTTTTTTTATCTTATAGTAACTATTCAAGAATATCTTTTGTAAAGTTATGATTAAATATAAGATAAAGGAATTTTATTTCGCAAAATCAACAATTATAATAGTTGTGAACTTTTTAATGAATATTAGTTATTTTACTACTAATTTGTTGATATTTAGTGTTTTTATAAGAGAAGTTAAAGTTACAAAATTCAAATAATAATAATATTATTTGTATTAATTATTTAATTTAAAATGTAAAAAGATAGATAATGAAATTTGACACTAACATGTAAATAGGTTTACATAAAACCTTATTTCTAAACTTTTAAACATTAAGAATGATAATGTTTAATGCAAATATAATTATATCATGTGTATCTCCCTTGGCATTTATTATGCATAATAATTTAATTGAATATCTCATAAATATCTATAATATAGTATTAATTATTTTTTTTACTTTTACTTGTAAAATATAAATATCTTTAAATAAAAAATACATTTATGGCATTATCATAATACCAAATTTGATGGGTAATAGTAATAAATTGAGGTTTGATATCTATATTCAAATTCAATAAAATTCAAAATTTTAATTTAATAAATTTAAATATTACAATATTCATCATATCAAATTAAAGGTATTTAACTAAATACTAATATATAAAAATATCATCAATAAAGTTTTCTTAATAATTCCAAGTTTTAAGAGGAAACATCATAATATTATTAAAAGTTAATCATTGTATTTTAATTCATGTTAGAAATCTTTACATATGATTTAATATTTGATATCGAAGTATGTCAATTTTATTCATTTATGTGTTATAAGATTTTCGAGGATACATGAATGAACCGAATTCATCTCACTTCTTACATAAATGATTACCAAACCAACATGGCAAATATGGCAAAGAAAACAACACCCACCTAAACTAAGGCACTAGATTTCCGAACACAGTTATATTGTTGAATCAAACACCTAAAGAAAAATGTGAAGTGACATAAAGCTTCTGCATCAAGCAAAGCCTTGTTTGCTATGAACTCCTTCGATGGTAATGAAGACACCCTTTGCTTGACCAAGTTGCATCTTCCACCTCTCTTTCTTTCTTGATAAAATTCTTTTACGATTATTATCAAGAAAGTCACCTTAATATGTCTATTTTTAAAATAAATTTAAAAAGAAAGTTTAAATTAATTATAAATAAATTCATGTTATGAATTGTATTATATTATCAATTAACGTACTAACTTTATTTAAATATTATTTATAAATTAAACGGTACTTGATATATATTGTTTTAATTTTATTTATTACATATATGTTTTTATGATGTATTTTATATTAAACTCGATAATTAATTTATATAAATTAATCGGATTTATTGATATTGAATTTGATTCGTATGGAACTCAAGTCCATAAATGTGCGGAGTTCTATGATTTCCTTGTTTTCTGTAGGGTACCTTAAATGAGCTTAAATGTTAAATCATTAATCATGAAACTAATATTATGCTAATGATGATAAAGTTACATGGGACATGTCATATCCATACCCGTTTCAAGTTCCCTTTACAAAAATTCAGTATTGGGCTCGAACCCAAAGCCCATTTTAGCCCACTTCCCAGACCCAACCAAATGGGCCCAAGACACCATTTTTAACCCAATAAAAGCTCATATGCTACAGCAGAAGACACCTCTTTCCTACACAAAAGGCAAGGGCTATGTTTTTCTTTTACAAAATATTTATAAAAAGAAAAGGGCAAAGTCATTTTTTACGAAAAAAATAATTGATACTTTTATTTATATATTTTTCATATTAAATTTATATTAAACCTTTTTAAAACTCTATTCAAAATCTTCTTAAACCTTGAAATTTATTTTTTATAAATATTTTTAAAACCCATTTATTAAAAATTCTATAAAAAGTATTATCTAGTTAAGGTGTATTTGAAGTTTATAAAAGGCATATTTTTTGAAATCAAGGCATTCAATCTCAATAACTGAATATAACATGATTTTATAAATGATGAAATTAATTTAAATTTGAATCAATAGAACCTTAAAATAATGATAAAATTCTATAAACACTAATAATCCCATACACACCAATAAAACTTTAAATTAATCATTATAATGATAGTTAAATATTTTAATAGTATTTAATAATTAGCTAGTAGTATCAGTATTTATTTATACATATATTTGATGGTTAAATTAATTATTTAATCTAAAATATTAAGAATAAATGTAAAATACCAACTTCCAACATCTAAAACATTAAAATAATAGCTTTTGATAAAATATTTTTTCCTCTAAAGTTTAATATATATAAAATATTATTAGTAAAAGTATAAATAATAATAATAATAGGATATTAAAAAATTAAACACCCCCAAAATACTTATAAATCCTACCAATATTACAGAGGGGAAGTGGAAAAGAAAATCAAAAAGAAAAACCCGCCTGTCTAAACAGACAGCAGAAATAGAAAGCAAAAAATACAAATACAGTCTTCACCAGATGGATTCATATCCACCCCAATCAGCTCCCAGTTTTAAGAACCTGCCCGTAATAATATTTCTTCCTCTCTCTCTCTCCCTCTCTCCCTCTCTCTCTCTCTCTCTATATATATATACAGTCATTATTTAACAAACACCCACTCTGATTCCACAAGAAAAGTATATATTATTTGAATGTTTGCTCCTTAGCTCCGCCGCTTCTTTCCATTTGGATCATCAGATGAATTTCATGGAATTAATCTTTGTCTCTTCTCCACCGTAAATCTCTCTTGCCTCCTCTCTTTCTCTTGTCACTCTCCACTGAATAACTATCCGTTTCCTGGAAAATTTCAGGGGAAAGATTCAAGAACCGGGTTTGGCTTGATGGGAACATGTAAAGAAGAGAAGCTTGTGGTTTCTTGTAATGATCAAGAACAAGAATCGAAGAAAAACAAGAAGGAAATTTTGAAGGTTTTCGCAGCTTGTTTATGGTCGTTCATGGTGAGCTTGACAGGAGGGCTATTACTGGGTTATTGGGAATATGAATATCACATTACAAACGGTCAGCTATGGATGGTGCCTCTAAGTTTAATCCTGTTGATCACTCCGGCTATTATTTGGTTCTCTCTTATCATATCAGAAATCTGTAATTGCTCTCCTAAGGAAGATAAGAATGATACAGAAACAAGGCAACAACCCGTTGGCAAATCGGTCGGTGACTTGGTGTAATGATGATGACAACGCAGAGAACAAGTTGCAGTGTAAAATGATCTTCACCTCTTTACATGCCATTAAATCTTACATCTGACATATCTCTGGTGTTTCAGGGTTTGATTATGATGATGGTCTGTCTGATGCTTATCTTTCATTTCATATTTATTTTAACATATGTTTATTATATAATATTTTCATTATTGTTATAAGAAAAATATAATTTTTTAAAAAATCATTAATAATATTATAAAATAAAAAATAAAAATCTATTATTTTTATAATTATTTCATAAATCTCTAATAAATTAAATAAAATATAAATTTTTAAAAACTTGACTCAATGTTGACTCATTATCATTTATTAATTTTCACAAAAAAATTAAATTAAAATCCGGTCTTATTAGTGATATTTGAACTAATAAAATTGGAAACTAAATTACGAAATATATGATGAAATTAAAAGTAATGATTAAATGATGATTTATAGTGAAATATATATTATATGTAAATTAAAATAATAACAGATATAATATAATTTTATTTTTTGTAAGTGGGTGGTATTTACTATTATACTAGCAATTATAAGTTGACCTTCAAATAAATTAGTGGGTAGGATTGCATAACGTATAATACAGAGTAGTTTTTATTGGGTTTTGTGGTATTTAAATTATTATTTGTCAGGAAAATAATAATAAAAGACAAAGATGATCTCATTTGATATTAATCAAATCTATGAGCCTGAGATTGGATGATAATATCTTCCAACTTGCACGTATGAGTGTATTAATATTTAATTTAATAATTAATGAAAAATCTGAAATATAATATTTTTATTTTTTAAATATATTTATTAAGATTAATTAAGCCTATAATATATCAAATTTTAATTTAAAATTCTTAAAATGAATAAAAAAAAAAGGAAAAAAAAGGGGACAAGGCAAGAATGTCGCCTAACCCAGTTTTTGTAGTTAGGAATACTATTTGAGCATAGCTATGCCTGTCCAAATGTGACATCCATAAAGGGTTTGGTAAATATTGTAATAAATTCAATAATTAATAATTAAGGAAGTTAATTATTATTATTATTAATTTCATATGCGAATAAGATGTATTGGGGACGTGTGTCTTTTATTTTAATTTTTTAAAATTTTGTAATTATATAAATATAATTGAATTAAATATATGTAAAAGACAATAAATATATTATTTATTAAATCGTTAATTATGGCAATTGTTATTTTGTCGGGAAATCAACTTTGTCCTTTTGTCCTAAAATTCCAGAAACATCATAATCAGTCTTTGATTAAATTCGATTCGATTTTCTCACTCACACGCTCTGCAACAGCTGCCCCGTCTTCTCCATTCAGCAAGGGTTTTCCTCTCTTACTCTGCCTTTCTATTTGGATTTAGGGTTTATCAATTTGGGGATTTCTTTGGTTTCTATTTTGGGATTAGGGATAGGGTTCCAATTTCGAGTAAAAGGGGGGGAAAGCAAACGGTTTGAAAGATGCAGCAGCCACCACAGATGATTCCCGTCATGCCTTCATATCCACCTGCTAACATTACCACTGAGCAGATCCAAAAGGTAGCGTCTTTTTTCCTTTTTTGTCTTTTGTTTCCTTTTGTTCATTTATTTGTATGTATTTCGTGTTAATTGATTGATTTTTTTACTTTTGCATGTACGGGTGTTGTATGATTTGGATTTTTAGGTAGTAATAATTGATGATGGAAGATTGAATAAGTTTCTTAATTTGCAACTTTGATTATGTGTATAAATGTGCCATTTATCCTTTAATGTACCATTTCTATAATTAAGTCTTTCCTGATTATGTTTTCCTGCTACTAATTGCTTTTTTTTTTTGGAAAAAAAAAGGTTCCTAATCTATCAAGCATTTGAACATCTAGCTAAATAGTTGTTTCTTCCTTTTCTTGGTTTCAGTATTAAAGGATCTTTTATTCAGTATTATTGTCTTTTGTTTTTAGAATGATTGGAGTAGATCAATGACAATTAAGTGAATAGACAGCTTGTTGTGGGAAAAACTACGGTATACAAGCATTTAATGGTCAGCTAGCCGGAACTTTTGAGTTAGTACTTACTCATTTGAACCCATTTTGGTTAGTTAATGTATGATGGTTGGCAGTTGCATTTCTCTGTTTCGATGACTTTATCGGATCAGCATCCTTAACGTGAAATGCTGACTTGTTAATCATGGAAGCTTTATAGCTCTCCATTGCCCAACACTCGATACGTCACCGGAGGCCATATTGCTGTGTGGAACTTTCCTTTTACCTTGGTATTTGCTGACGTGTAGAACTCTATAGCATTCTTCCACCTCATTCGTTCTTTAATCCTCTACGGCTAACATTTTCTTCATATACCCCATCCTCTTATTGTTCATGAAAATAAATAAGAATATTCACGAGCTGTTAGTCCTAAAAGCTCAAGACCAAGCGAGTGTTTCATCTGCTGTCTGCCAAATAGCTTCCAATTGAAACAAAAGAATTTAGCACGTCAGATGGTTGACCATATTTGGTTTTGCCTTAGTATTGAATATTATGAACATGGTATATTTTTTTTGATTCACGTTTATCAATACTTGCTGCAGTATCTTGATGAAAATAAAAAGTTGATTTTGGCCATTTTGGACAATCAAAACCTCGGAAAACTTGCTGAATGTGCGCAGTAAGTGCCTCATTTTTTTTAATATGTGCATTTGCATGATGCATATGCAGTCTTTTTCTTCTGCACCAAGTTGTATTTTCTTGTCCCAAGTGTGAACGGTGTATGTATCAACTATACTGTCATGTCTTTATCTGCGTGCATCTTAAGTAATATGAGGATGTTTGTAGAAAAATGTAAAGTAGTTGAAACTATTCCATGTTGTATTTGATCGTGTTCAGATCAAGATCAAGTTAGTCCTTTGAAATCCAACTTAGGCTCTGTAAGTAGCCGTCTTTAACAATCTGTCTTTGTGCTCTATTGCATTATTGTTACTTTGATTATCATGTTTTGTCTTACAGAAATCTATAGTCAAGGTATATTCTCATTTTCTGGTCCAAAACTGAATGCAACTATCAACTCTAACATGATATTAAGATGATTTTAAAGTCGTTTATAGTGATATCGTTATATGGGTTATTGTGAAAACAACAGGTGGTTGGAGTGTTAGTTTTGCATTTTTACTTGTTCAATTATTATATTTTAGCTGTTATTCTATAACTCTATTTTCGTATCTAGTGTGTGGTTGCGTATCCAACATCAGTCCAGTGTGAATTTGAAATTTGGATGATTTAGGTATCAAGCTCAGCTGCAAAAGAATTTGATGTATTTAGCAGCAATTGCTGATGCACAACCACAGGCACCGACAGCTCCTCCTCAGGTGTGTGGTTGATCTTTTGATCGTCCATAATTCATTGATTCTCGTACCTCTTTCTCATTTGGACCTAAATATCAGATGGCCCCACATCCTGCGATGCAACAAGGAGCATACTACATGCAACATCCTCAGGCAGCAGCGGCTGCAGCAGCAGCAATGGCTCAGCAGTCGGGTGTCTTTCCTCCAAAGATACCATTACAATTCAATAATCCTCATCAGATGTCAGATCCTCAGCAGTTACATCAGGCCGCTATCCAGGCGCAAATGGGGATGAGACCCATTGGAGCAAACAACGGCATGCATCCTCTGCACGCTGATGCAACTCTTGGGAGCAGTGGTCCCTCTGCAAATGCAGGTGGTAATGATGTTCGTGTAGGAAGCAAACCTGATGCTCCTGAGGTTGGGGCATCCGGTGCTGATGACCAAGGGAACACAGGTGGTGGGGATGGTGGTGAGAATGCAAAATAATACAACCTTTTTGACCGTCTCCAATGGGATACTTTTGGCTGTTGATAGTAGGAATCGTGTGAAGCAGAACTGATATCATTTCGTTCTGTGATTGCTAAATAGATTAAACGAAGAATTGAATGTCTTTTTCGTTTTTAATGATCAAAAGGCTAGCAAATCGCTTTGACATAGGGAAGTAGCTCATTTATTAAGGTTCTGCGTAGCTAAAGCCCGACATTGTTACCAAAATGCACAAATTGTATATATCATAATTAACCAATACAAAGAGAGGATACACACACCTTCAAGAGATTATTGTCCACTCAGAAGGTGCTTGGGTCAAGGCCTCCAAACAAATCAAATATTCCCCCAGTTTTATGTCTACAAACCTAAGCAAGTGTTGATGATATCTTTTAGCCAATACTCTATGTTTACAACGAAATGCAAATCACCAGATCATATAGAAAGTTGCATGTCAGAAACCCACTTGTAGGATCTTCTTTTTAATTACAAGCCTTATTTGTTGGCTTACTCGCCTGAAACACTGGGTGTCTACATAGCTTCTTTATCACCCCTTTTCTCAAATTTACCCAATCCCCGCTATCATATACGCCTTTACATCCGTTCTCCAGGGCATCCATTTCACATAGAGGAGGATTGCTTCCTGACTCAAATTCCTCTTCTCCAGTTTTCTTCTGGAAGCCTGAGTGTTTCTCTGCGGTGTTGATTTCTGTGGCTTCTAGTCTATTCATGGTGGCAGACCACTGGCAGCTATCTGGCATTCCAGGTGCGCATCCATCCATAGATTTTCCACAGGATTTGTTCTTTAAGTTTGATTTACTGGGCTCACTCCTGTCTGTCGAGGAATCTGAATGCATTGCTTGCAATCCTACCTTGCCATCCGATTCTTCTCTTTCACGAAGTTTCTTTAAGATCAATGTCTTAAGAAAGTTCATCACTTGCACCGCATGGATCAGTGCGGTCAGAGGATCAGCCATCTGCATCATATGTTCATACTTTCCGTAACTATAAGGTATTAATACCCTGAGGAATACTTTAGAAATGTATGTCAGAACTGATCTTCAGATCTTAAATATCCATTATCCAGGGATTAGCTACCAGCATAATTATTTTCATGGTAAAACAGCTAGATGTGATGGAACATGACTAGCCATAATCTAAAGCAAGCAACGCGATCTTCACATACGAGGCTAACAATCCGAAACAACCAAAACAGAGGCATAATATTACCAATTAGCCTCCTGTTACGAACCTGAGTCATGTTTGGCGCGAAGACCATAGCGATGTTTCGAGCATTCATCTTGTTGTATTGTTCATGCTCGACGACGTCCGCCATTAAATTGACAGCCCAATCAAGAAGTGCAGCTTCTGTGAAAGGAAGTAACGTGACAAGTTCTGTGCAGTCATCTTCAGTGTTGCATTGCATCACCTGTTCTGGTGTAAGGGAATCAAGTATGCCAGAAGGTAGTTCTCTGAACCATGCCTAAAAATCAGCAACAAGGTACACACATCAGTTCAAAAATTGCAGAAGAGAAAATGCCAGATGAGTTAGCACTTGATATGCATACCTTTATTAAACCAGCCAAGCAGTGCACATCTATTCCCCGTGGCACGATACCTTTATTTAGCTGCTCTCTAACGTATTCCTCATGGCTATTTTCGGCCGTTATTCGGAAAATTCCTTCTGCCTTTGACAATCCAAGCAAGCATGACAGGAAAAACTCAACATTGAATCAAAAAGGAAAAAGAAAAAGTTGTGCTGTCAATGATTCAGAACCAAGAATATAATAAGCATACTTTAAGGCCTCCTTCAACATACAATCGCTTTTGCATCATGAGAAGAATGGTTGGCACACTATTCCCTCTGTCATCGTAAGTACACTGCATTGACTGAGCAGAAACTCCAAATACGTTTGCACTGAAAATCCAATAAAAAGAGCAATCATGTGAGTCAGATGAAACAAGTTGGTGTGAAATCATTCAATTTACAACCACAGAAACCGAATATCTTTTACGTAGTAACTTTTCTGTAAGTTGGTGACTGTGTTTGATGGCTTTAGGGGAAAAACAACAGAAGAATGAACAGAAAGGGCATATTGGGACGCTAGTGGAAGTTCATCAGAGGTAATATATCATTATAAAAAACATTAATCATGATTTTATTCATATGCCAGCTTGTGTGTTATTATTAATTCGATAAAGGGTCTTTAAATGCCAGGCTTTAAAGGGCCAAATCATACTATTAAAAACTCCAAGTGGGCTAACCTCAAAATGTTAATTGGTGATGGCACAAATTAGAAAGATGAACAATTACTTTTAAAAAAAAGAAAAAAGGGCCAAGAATTACTGCTTTAACGACCAGAATTCATTGCAGCGGCTTCATTTAATCATTAATTAATCAACCTTCGTGAAAGAACTTGTGTGAAAGCCATAAGTTAATGAATTTAAATCATATGAGATGCTCAAGAATCATCATATCCCATAATTTCGTAATTCAAGAGCGTCAAGAGACTTGAAAAGAATTGGAAAAATGAAATGGGAAAGAAAGAAGAAGAATAAAAGGAAAGAACCTGGCACTAGGAACCTTCTTAGGAAGGTCGGGCTGCAATTCAGAAGGCAAGCCAAGGAATCCGTCAAAGCGATCAAAAGTCACGTGAGATACATGCTTAACTTCCGTAGGCCAGCTTATTTCCATGGAGGAAACATCTTCCTTCCCTGTACTACACGTCACTATCGACTTCTTCAAAACCTTCACCAAAATATCCACGATTGCAGACTGATTATTACTGTTGTTATTATTCTCATCGTTATTGCTATTGGTATCATTTCGCCTTCCTCTCTCGTTTCTTTCTTCAAATCTTGACCGGGGACACATAAACGAAGCCGATATCGGGTTCCTGGAAGCTCCATTATCATCGCATTCATCTTCTTCATCGTCATACTCCTCTTCTTCCTCCTCTTCCTCTTCTTCTTCCTCCTCTTCGTCTTCTTCAGAGTAGGAGTAGAGGTTTTGGCTGGAAAATGGAGCAGTAGGAGGTACGTGGGTGAAGTCGGAGAGCCGGAATCCGTCAGGACAGCCAGACTTGGATCGGAAAAGCCGAGTCATTCTCTGCTCTAATTCTTTCACAAAAAGAAATGTACACAAATATGAAGTGAAATCAACAGATGAGTATGAAGCGTAGAAATAGGGAATATATAACAAAAGGAGAAGCAGAAGAATAAGAAGAAGAAGATGGCAAGGAAAGGACGGAAGGAAAACGGTAATGGTGATGGTTAAGAGAGGGAGAATGGGGTTTTGTTGTACATACAGAAAAGACGATATGATTTGAGTGAGTGAAAAGTGAGATCGGATGCGACAGATTGTTGAAAGTGAGGAGACTTCAGACCAATCGACCAAAAAAAAAAAAAAAAAAAAACCAAACACAAACCTAAGCAGACTGACTGCTTCCTCGTTACAGGGAGATTTTTATTAAGAAAACATAATAATTTCACTCCAACATCCAAAAACATCTACACCAGATATTAAATTTAAAATTATTTTTATTAGAGATTATGGTTATTTTAAAAAAATATCAATAAAGTAAGCATATTATTGAAAAATTACATAATTGATTAATTTTTATATAATTATGATAATCTATCATATGAGACTTAAATGTCAATTTATCTCTCCAAAATTAGCACATGCAGTCAATTAAAAATACGTAAACTCTAACTTGTTTACGTAAAAGTTCTACATGAAGCTCTAAAGTACAATAAAATCATCCTTTTTCCCATTTTCTTTCTCCATTAACTACGCCTTTACACGTAATTTTTTTTAACTGACAACATTATTATACGCTGTAAATTTTATATAAAAATTTTATTATTAGGATTTAAATTTATAATTTACGATTAAGATGAGAAACTTCTTTGATTTTTCATGGGAATGTGAATTTTTAATCTTTTCATTCACAATATGATGAAATACTTAGAGGAAAAGATTTATTTACGTATTTTTATAGTAAAATAATAATCATTACAAAATAAAATTAATACTAATGTAAATTAATTAATCATAAAATATGTAATAAAAATAGAGATTTGCAGCCGCAGCCGCAGCCGCCGTGACTTCCAACTGATTTTAACTGTACATCTCTGCTTACTTGTTTTGACTTTTTGTGTTATAATTCTTCCACCTTTACTGTAAAGTAAGCTTATATTTTCCCTTTCCATTTATAACCTTCTCAAACAAAGTAACCGACTGTAAACGGAATCGTAGCGTTTATTTTTAACGGTAAACGGAGTCGTATAGTGGCTTTTGTTTAATCACTCTTTTTGAAATTGTTGTTATTAATTATATTTAATAATGTGTATTTATCTTATAGAAAACCATATGAATACCATAATTAATATAGGATTATTTTTAATTATGAGTAGTATTTTTGGATACGTGGAAAATAGAAGGAAGGAATAATAGGAAAAAGAAGAAAAGTGTCGTCATCTTTACAGGTGAAGCGTGTGGGCTTTAACTACGTGAAATGTAATTAAGAAGCCTGGAATTATTATTATGTTTTTTTTTAATTTTCGGTTTTATAATGTAAAATAAAAATTAAGATGTTAAAACCGGACCAAGATTTTGTGGGTGCGGTTTGAACCGAGTTTTTATTGGTTTATCTATTTTGGTTCATCTTTGTCAGATGACACATCAACAAACAATAGAATGAGAGTTGGCATGTCAACACAGCTGAATCCACGTGTGCACGAGTAGCATGATTTCCGTCTTCAAACATTTTATTATTTAAAATAATATTTATATTAAATCAATGAATAAAAAGCCTATTATTGTTACTGATATATTATTATCATAATTCATTTTGTAATTAAAAAAAGGGGAAAAGAAAAGAAAATCTATTGCTTAGGCTGGACACTTGATGGAATATTTGTCAACAATATTTTTTATAAAAAAATATTTTTAAGAATTTAAAAAATTAAACAATTAAACAATTAAAAAAACAGAAGGAAGAGGAGGGAGGGGGAGAAAGCAGCAATTGCTTCAGCTACATGGTTTTAGTAAGCAAATCATTCATCACAAAAACTGGTCCACGTGGCCACGAGGGCTTTTGCCTCATCTTTAGCTTCAATCAACGGACACTCGTTTTGAATATTGTCATTTATCATTTACTGTTCTTTTCCTCCCTAAAATAACTTAATATCTTTTCTAATATATATATCATATTTTAAACTAGTTCATTTTTATTAGGGTTGGATATTTGATATTGATAATGTATTTATCATAGTAATCATGTATATTAATCATTATAATGTTTGTATTCAACGAAAAAGGTTGATACGTTTTATTATTTAATTAACCTAATCCTATTTAATTACACTTAACCTAATCCGGGTTGAATGTGATGTAAACTGTAATTGGTCAAAAATCATACATAAATTGCATTCAGGAGTTGGGTGCACGTGAATACAGCTTGGAATACATGCGGCAGCAGTTATGCTATATTACTAAAACCACCGGGTGATGTTGATCTGACGGCCGTCTACTTGTACATGGTCCCGATCCCAAATGCTACTTCTGGTTCACAGTCCGGTAAGCGCTTTTAATGGCTCTGGTTTACTATGGCATATGTTGATTTTCATGGTGAAACATTCGTGTAAAAGATGGGCGTATCTGTTTTTTTACAGTTGAACATGAATGGTGATCTGCATATATGAACAGATATAGTGAAAGCAATGAATGGCTTTCAACAATCTCTGGCAAGAACATGCTGTCTTTTGTGTTATTTTTCTTCTGCAAGGATTTGGCCTTATTTATTTATTTATTTCACAGATATAGATAGTGTATTGCATGCTTTTAATACATATATCATTTATATGTTTCCATATGTCGCCCTAGAGTGGTGGAGCCACGTTGAACGTACCATTGATAACTATATACTAATCATTTTAATATCTCTACCGCTTTAATTATTAAATAAATCCTCATAATAAATATATAATTAAGTTAGGATTATAATTTGCAAACGACGTCGGATGCATCTTACAATTGACTCTTTTTACTTTACTAGTTTATGATTTTAAATTATTGACAATGTAAGAACAACGAGGGATGAAGCTTTTCTCATGTACGAAAATCCAATTTGCCTTCTCCGTTCCAAATAATGCCTAAAATTAGAATAAAATAATCTTTTCGTTTACTTTTTATGTAATTACTTGTTTTTGGTGATCTACAAGTTATGATTCAAATCCATCCAAACATACATTTTTTTCTTTTAATTTATAAATAATTTAATCATTTTTAGATTATTGTACAACGCAATCAATGGATTCATGGTCAATTTAAAAATTAGGATATGATAGAAAGCTCAACCGAACCAAAAGAAAACTAGTCCAAATAGCATAAATGGGTTTTTGAATTTCATGCACTCCTCTGACCGCTGGATAGTTAAGACTGCAACAGGATAACATAACAGTTAGCTGTACACAGTTAATATATAAGGTTCTATATTCTATGTCCTGCATAATTATTATATTCTATTTGTCATTAATTGTAAATAATTTTTTAATTCATCTAAGTTAGACGTATGGATATTAAATTTTTTATATATTGTAAGCTTAATTAAACTTCTCTTGGCTTCATATTAAATTTAAATATATAAGTTTGTATTTAAATGATTATAACTTATAAATGCAAAATTAAATTAATTAATTCACAGATCTAGTAATGGGTGGATTCATAAATCAAAATGGGTTTAGTTTCTAAAAAAATTTCTTATAGTCGAATTTTGTCGGTTGCATGGTAGTTGGTGCAACTAATAAGCTTTCAGCATCAAACTCAGAGAAACAATTTTGTATAAATGATGGTGATGATGATGACGTCTCAACGATCTCCCACTTCCCATTTACTAAGGTTTATGACTGTACACTTGCTGTTAAAGCCATTACAGATGCGTTCAATTCTGTACCGTAATGTCTAGATAAGACAATAACCCATTTCATGCAAGAAAAGAGAATAACAAGATGAAAAGAAGAAGAAGAAGAAGAAGAAGAAGGAACGTAAAGAGGTCAAGGAGGTTGAACTAGGTTGTACTCTTACGTGGCTTCTGCTGCCCATCAAGGGTTTCTTTTAAGCTACTCCACCAGTCTCCCCAAACCCCTCCCATCATATAATCTTATGTCCTTTTTACCAAGGTAAATTTTTAGGACAATTAATCGATCCATCCTTAATTTTCATCTGGGTCTGAAATATATATTTTCTAACATCAAAAGTGAATTTATTTGATTTTTTTAAAAAAATTCCTATAAATTCTTTGAAATTCACTCTTATCCTTTTTCTTTTGGAAAGTCATGTTGATCTTACATGCAAAATTACGTTCTAAATATCTTATTAAAGATTTACATGAAAATTTTTAAAAATAAGTTAAACATGCAATCATTATCTTACTTCTTGTTGGATGCCTTATAGCTACTAAGTTAATTAACAGACTTCTTATTCTGGGATATATTGATTATTTATTCCTGACTTTCAACCTAAAGTTTATAGTTTAAATCTTATTATTTATGACTCGAACCAAATGATTAGAACATATAACCATAACAATATGATATATGGGAAAGATGTTATGTTTGGGTTAATGGGTTAACTAAAACCTACCAACTTATTATAACAATAAGCAACTTAACGAAATCATGTTTTGAGGTTTAAGATATTAGAAAGATTGAGATGGGTAGTTTCTCATGAAAGGAAATAATAATTCAATTCATTTTAAAATATAATTTCTATTTGAAGGAAAATGATAATGATTTTATTTTATTTTATTTTATTTTAGAAGATTATTGGGAAATGATTGGGTGGATGAAGACATGCATGAGCGTACCATTTCAGTTGGGGTTGGATTGAGGCTTAAGATATTTCATGTTTGAATCATACTGAACTCCCATTTGCCTTTCTGTTGGATTTTATTCCCACTTTGTCTACATCATTCTACCCACCACTCTACACGTGTCCCCTATAACCCTACCCAGTTCTTGCGACCGAATTCCCAACCAGTACCAACCCAGCCCAACCCACTGGACCGATTGTACGCATGCCTTTTTCCTGAACAGCCTTTTATGGGATTAAGGTAGAGTTTTAATCTGATTTTATATAAAAATTAATTTTTATCTAAAATTAAATAAAAATAATAAATTTTATTTATCTAAAATAAATATATAAATCAAATATTAATTTATTTTTTAATTAATTTTATATAAAATTAATTTGTATCTATTTGATATAAAATAATAATACTTTTAATTTGAAAAAATTAATTTTATCTTATTTTATATAAAAATTAATTTTTACCTAAGAAAATTTTATTCAAATTTACATTTTTACCTACCTAAAATAAATATAAAAAATTAATAATAATAATTTTAATTTATAAATTAATTTTTATCTATCTAAAATAATATATTAGATAGTAGTAATTTTAATTTATGAAACTATGTTTATTTAATATTTTAAACATAAATACTTAAATTAACCAAAATATATATTAAATAAATTTTATTTCAAATAAAATATTAAATTTTGGTATAATTAAATTAAATTAAATTAAATTAAAATATTACTCAAATAAAAAATAAAAAAATATAAGTATTTATGATAATTTTATTTATATACTAACCTTATTTTTGCTATAAATTTAAAGAAAAATAGTTTTTTATTTATTATCTAAAAATCAAATATTAAAATAAATTCTTCTACCATCTATATGTCTATTATAATAATACAATTGGTATTATTTTTTACTCATGTTATTTGATTCATATAATATGTATTATTTTCTTGTATTTTATTTAAAAATTAAAAATATAATTAAAAAAATTAATAATTTTGAGTTAAATGAATAATAATCTATCATGTAAATTAAATTCAAAATAAAGTTAATTCATAAGTTTTATTTTTCCTTGATATTTTTAATAAGTAATACTCCACCTTTCATAAATCTCTTCAATTATATAAATTCTATCATTATCTTTTAATTTTATTAGATCAACATAAAATATTTATGGTTATTTTTCCTTTTTATATTTTTTTAATTTACTGAGTTGATTTAAAATTAAAGTTAATATTTTTAATCTTATTTTTTTTATTGAGGATTATGACAAAATAATAGTATTGCTTGAAGAGATGACGCCAATTATTTTTCAAAAATTTTGTAAAAAATAAAATAAATTAATATTTTTATAAACGAGAAGGTTGGGCCTCACTTAAAAAAATAAATTGAAAATTTAATTTATGAACCCTCAAATTATCACGATATGTTTCACATAATTCTCAAATAATTTTTAAGTTATATTAAACCCCTCTATTATTACTTACTTCTACATGGTTTAATTATCAAACAAATCATTTCAAGCTTTCAAACATTTGCTTTTATTGGATCCTTAAACTTTTTATTTTGTAACATTAAGTCCTAGTTCAAAAATTCCTCCATTTATAATCCAATAGTAGTTTAGGAGCTCGTTGTAATATAAGAAAAATTTAGGGACTCGGAGAAGAAAATCGTTATAATTCAAGGACTTGAAAATGTATGTTTAAAGATATATATATTTTTATCATTATTGAATTAAGTCTATGCTATAAAAGTTATATTATTAATTTAATTATGGTCCATTCACCAAGTATTTGACTAATAATTCATTTTTGCACGTTTTTCCCTTCCTTCGTACCCATTCCTATCCTATGTGAAATAATAATTTTTTTATATCCATAGGAACAAGTACTATCTCATTTTGATTCTTTCTCGATCATAATAATAAATCAAAACTTTTCTAAACTATAAAAAAGAAGAGGAGGTATTAGAAAAAGGAAATTGATGTAATTATTAAAAATAAAAGTATATAAGATGGGGTGAGCATGTAATAACAACAGATGAGCTTGTACATCAAAAGGGGAATTTCTATTTTGCAGCAAATGGAGTCATCATCTAAATGATTGATTGCTGATTATAAATCATTATCTCTTACCAATAAAATACAAATTAATTAAAACAAATACGAATACAAACAAATCCGTCGCTATCTTCACTCATCAAAACAATTAAAGCCCGTCTAATACGATGTAAACAATAACCTACCACATTCAAAGTATCCACCACAGTCAAATTCCAACCTCTAATCCCCTCTGTTAAGTAAGACTGTAAAAGGGTTTTAAAGGCTAAAAGTTGAAGACCCTGAAACTTGTTCTTCTTTGATTGGTTACCTGTTTCCTTCACCCACCCAGATACAGTGAGCCCCGAAAATCCCAACCGCACCCCGTTCTAATGCATGCACATTTATCGGTACATAAAAAGCAAATATACCATATGATTATTCGTAGATATATGTTCAATTCAGACAGAAATTACAGATATTGAGGGAGGCAGGGCGTGGGATGGTCCATACTCCATATTAAGTTGGATTTGTTACTATCTTTTTTTGATTTCTTCAAGAAAATTTAAGTGGGTTTTTCCGCTGAGTGAGACTTTGGCTTTAAATCCAAGTAGACAACTGAGGGGTTTTATTTTCAAATATATAAGTTGAAAGGAATACAATATTCCATGAGTATAGAGAGAAGACAAACATCAAAAGTCTAAAGAAGCTGCTTAGGCCCTACCATTGATTTAAATTCTCTGTTCCAATGACGCCATTACCATTACAATTTGCTAAGAAAGAGAACGTAAAGATAAAAGGAAAAGGCCGCTGCTTTGTTTTCTTTTTTCGCCTTTTTTAACATTCAAATTTCTGGAAAAATAATAAAATTCAACTACAAGTTGCGAGACCACAAATATTTGTTGGGTTGTCATCGTCATTGATGTTTGTCGTAATCATCTTCTTCCCTCATCGGCCAAACAAAAAGAAATGCAAAGGAGGAAGAAACCCTTGAGAAGACAGTAGACTTTTTATATATATACACATCCCAGAAGGAAAGCAAGAAAGGTTTACGCCATGAAAACCTGTGTAAAAGATGACGGGTTAGGCCTTTGTTTTGGCACCACAACACCGCCAAAGAAAAATCTTTCATGATCAAACCCTAAAGCAACCGCCACCATATTGATGGTGATGAAGGGATTTTTCCTTATCAATAATATCTTGAACGTACCTAAATTCCTCCACCTGACAAGGGATTGAGATTGTACCCTTCTGATCAAAACCATACTCTTGTTCTGCTTCTTTAAGTAATTGCATGAACAATGGATGATTAATGTACATTACAGGAACTATAAATCTTTGCTGTTGCTCTCCTTGACCTACTTTGATTGCCAAACAACCCTTTGGAACGTCTCCGATATACTTCTTGCGGTGGTGGTGATCGTAACGATGAGGCAGATTTTTGGGAAAGTTCTTTGAACCCTTATCTCCATTACCCATGAAATCAATGACCGTCAAGAAACCCGAGCAAACAAGAAAACCCAAGAAAATTCTTACAAGAAAACAAAGGAAAAAGGCCAAGATTCTTGATCAAGAAGGGAAAGAAAAGGTGTTAGTGGTGATAAATATAAAGAAGATATCAATAACCGGAAAACAGTAAAGACATATATATATATATTAAAGAGAATCGGATTGGAGATTCAGATAACCACAGCAAGTGGGTTATTTATTTATTGATTTCCCTTTTCCTTATATATCGTAATCATTATATATACAGAAAAAAAAAAGTAATTACGTAATGAATGTATTAGATACTTGTTATCTACACAAAGTTGAATCGTGCAACGGATTCTACTGAAAACGGGTAAGATAACGATATGATCGCTCTAAAGAGTAGAGTGCTGTTGCAAAATTGTTGCTGTAACGGATTCCTTTTGACGATGAGATGAGAATATTAGGGTTTCCACAACGTACAAATAGCTCATGAACCCTTCATATGATTTATACATACATACATACATATATTCCATTATATAGAATTTTATGACAATGGATATAGGATAATAATAACAATGGATATAGTTTGTACCTAAATTACCTATTTATATATTTATATATATTGAATTTTATTTAAACAGTACATTCATATTGTTACAAATTTAAGTTGTAATTTAATAATTATTTTTTAGTAATAATAATCATAATAATAATAAATTATATTATCAATATACAATTTTATTATTATTTTATATCAAATAAATTAAATTATAACTATATAATGGATCAAAAATAAATAATGTGTGAGATTCTACTCATATTATAAAAAAACAATTAACAAGTGCAAAGATGTGGGGCTAAGATGAAGAGCATGGCCGACACTTGAGATAGCCCATAGATTGATCAAATTTGGATTTTATTTTAAATTTAATTAAATTTTAATTTTAATTCCATTTATTTTGTCTTAATTATATATGCTATCTTAATTTTCTGCATATTACATAAACATTCTTAATATATTATATTACTTCGTACAAAATATATAAAATAATTACTATTTGGAGTTTATTTTCGGTAAAATTAATATTTTTCAATTTTATTAAAATGTTGATGGATAATATTCTTATTTTAAAAAAAAATACGTCAAATTATTATTTGATTATAAATAAATATTTATTTGATTAATACATTATTTTAAATCAATTACCAAAATATTTTTTTTATACATTTTCTTAAAGGATGAATTCAATTTCCAATAACAACAAATTATAGAAAATTAAAAAGTAAAATGACAGTATAAAAAAAAATTAACGAAAATTAGTATCAAAATTTGAGGCATTAAAATGCTTTCTGCTAAACCGGAAAGTTGGCGTTTGATTACGAAAAATTATATGAATTTAATAAAATATTTTTTAGTTTGTTAGATTATCTCTTATTTATTCATGGATTAAGCAGCAGTTTAATATAAAATTATCCATAAAAATTAAAATGTATATAAATATTAATTTAACGATAAAATGAAGTAGATTTCTGGGAATAATTAATTAAAACAAAATCATAGTTTGATGTTAATTAAGGTTAATTAGGTAGTGCATGCTTACTAGACATTTAACATAAAATGCCAATTATACACGTGTACCGCACTTGTACGGAAAAAGTGCAACTCATTTTCTGAAAAAATAATAGCAATTTCGAAATATAAACTTTTTTTAAAAAAACAACTTAATTATTAAAAAGTAATAAAATGCTAACGTAAAGACCATATAAAAAAAAAAACTAAAATTATATTTTTTGTTAATTTAAACGATAAAGGCAGCACTTGTACAGTTGGCGGCGTATTCAGCGGATTCAACACCAATCTTAATCTGACGTCACTCCTCTTCCAAAACCCTTCTACTTTTTATCCACCTTTTACTTCCACCTCATCCCATTTTCCCTGTTTTTTTTATTAATAAACTTTTTTACTCTACATATTAATTATTAAAATAATTTCCATAGAAAATCATATTTTTAAAATGTATTTATATTTTTTAGCATTTATTTTAAAATTTTGATTTTACTATATATTTAATAATAAATATATATAAATTATAAATTTATTCATATATTTTATTTTTAAATTAAATGAATATATTTATATCAAATATTAACCTAATTATTAAAATTAATAAACAAATTGAAAATATTATAGACACCTCATCTAGAATTATATTAACAATTATAATCTTTTAAGAATTATATTGAAAACAAGTTGATGAGTACTTTTCTAAATAATATTATCTTATTTGAAATATCAATTATACACAACTTATTATAATGCTATGGATGCACATTACTATTACTTATAATTATTGATATCATTTTTATTATTTTTATCACATCCTGAATTTAATGGTTCATTATGCATTCATAAATTGATGTTATGTTGTGTTTTATATGCTATTGGTGTGAAAATGATATGCAATTATGATAATGTTGATAAGTATATGATAAGAATTGAGTTTAAGGCTTAAAAGAGGAAATTAAACCAAAACAGACCCTAAACGACATTAAAATGATGATTTCTATGTCAAAAACATTGAATTTGATTGAATGGTTTTAACCATAGTGCTTGTATTAACTTAAATTAGATATATGTAAATTTTGAATTAAAAATTTATTTTATGAATGTCATAATGAGGTAATGATGATGTGAGCGAGTGGAATTAATTATAATTTTTATGGGAAAATGAGATATGATGAAGTAAGGATGAATTAGTATAATTAGATAATAAAATCTATATATTAGAAAAGGTAAAAGTATTAAATTTAATTATGATGACATTATGATGTCATAATTGTTAAAGGTGGTGTCATAATTAGAAAATAAGATAATTAGTGTTATGTAAGATGATAATTAGATGAATATATAATTAAGTTAAGTAAAGTCAAAGTAGTTTTGAATTAGAATAAATAAATATATATGGGATTGATAATTGAAAAAGGTGTATGGAAAGTTGAAAAAGTAGTAGGAAATGGTGTTAGTGGATGGAGAGAGAGTGTAAGAATATTAATTTATTTGATTTGGAGATTTGATAGAAGATATTTATAATTAAAATATGATGTATTAGAGTGTATATTAAGTGTATAATATGAAATTTAAGATTTTGATTGGAGGATTTTAAAATAAATTAAGAAAATACTTAAGTTTAGGAGCTAAAAGGGGTAGTTTGGTGTTATTTAGGGACCAAAATGAGAATTTATCCAAATGAAATTCATCCATCTGAATTTTCCTCTTATTTGAATTTCATTTTACTCAATTACTCCTTTGAATACCCATCTGGCCGAAATCCTTATCCTCCATACCATATTTTCTCTCATGACCTCTCATTCTCCATCTTATCTCTTTCTTATCTTTTTCTTTCATTTCATCACTTAGGTTTTCTTTCTTTTTCCTCAAAGCAGCTGACTTTTTCTTTATTTTCTCTTCATCTTTCTTCTGCTAATTCATAAATCTTACAAGTTCTAAGCCAAATACTTAAGCTCAAGATAAGATAAATCCTTTTCTTCTTGTTTCTTCATGAAAGCACATATATCTTCTTTAAACAAGTAAAAACCGCAACCTTCTTCTTCTTTTTGCTTGGTTTTTCAAGTGTTAAGCTAGTATTGTGAGTATTATTCACGTTAAGGCCAAATATATGCATGTTTGGGTTCATTAAAGGAGAAGCTGAAACTCTTTCCTAAAGGATCCTTAAGAGTACATGTGTTACACCCACGTTAGAGACCCTAGGAGTTAAGTGTGTACACGTGTCTAGGGCTCTATGTGAATGTATATATATAAATGCATATGTGCATATGATGATGGATTGATGTATATGTGTGGATGTATTGATATGTATGCGT